>JAAGNO010026214.1:0-13352 GCA_033439905.1 Ceryle rudis
CGGGCTCCGAGCGGCGGCGAAGGCCCCGGCCAGGGCGGGACGGCAGCGCGCGCGCCTCCCCTTCCTCCGGCCCCCGGCCCCGGGCGGCCGCGGGCACGGCCGGGTGCCCGCAGCCGCTTCCGCCAGGAGCGCGGCGGCCGGGGCGCAGGACGCCCCGCGGGGGGGGGGAGGTACGGGATTTACCTTTATCCGGGAATTCTTGAGGGTAACTGCAGAAAGAAGGAGAAACAACATAAGGCAAGGCACTCTTGCAAATCCACCGTACTAGAACATAGCATTGAACAATCGCTACTTTTAAATAAGTTTTGAAGTTAAACTTGAAGTGCTAAATTTCTCCTTAATAATTTTCAAGTCTCTTTTTTTTTTGGCTACTCGGTTTTTCTTTTGCCTTTACTGTTGTGAGAATCCCCTATCACTTCAAAGAAAGCCTGAACAAAACCAAAGCCAAATAGAGCTGCCCTTTCTGGGAATACACATCTACTCAGATATCTTAAGGTATTAAACAGAGAAAAGCATTTTTAATTTTAGTAAACATTCTAAATGTTAATATCTTTCAAGCTAAGCATACTTTAAAAATAACACAATAGGTCACCAGAAAAAAAATAGTGGATTTAATTGCAATAATTTAATTATTAATTTTCATTTGGATTTCATAACCAAAATTTAAAAAGTTTAAAAGTTAATGCATGCCTAAATAAAAAGTAATTAATACTTTTTAAATAACGAGGTCTCAACTTATTTAATGCCCAAGTAACAAATTCTATCATCCCAGAAGGTAAAAATACTGTTTCTTCAGAGCTAAACCTTGAGGTTTCAGAAACAAAAATAATCATAGGATAGAATTTGATATACAAAGATAAATAATCAGGACAGAGTTATACAGACAGAATAAGGCACCTCAAGAAGCATGCATGCACTAGAGTTTATGTGAAGAGGATTTCACCAGAAATAACTGACAAATAAAATGCAGCTGCCAGGACCATCTTTATAGACTATAAGCAGTAGTGTGTGGATCAGGTTAGTCAGTAAGGAGATACTTACAAGTAAGGAGCAGGAGAAAAAGGAAGGGTCTACGAATAAGAAACTGAGAAATGCAAACGGAGATAAAAGGCCAGATCTAAGGAATCCTGCGTGGCAATTTAACAGTAATAGTTATGCATAACCCAAATGTAGGATGTGAAAAACAAAGATAACTACAATGTGCATATATTTTGAAGCCTGAATGAAAAGCAAAACACTGTTAACAATTAATAATATTACAGGAGACAAGGAAGGGATTAGAAATTAAAATAAGACATGAAATCATGGGGTCATCTAAGTGAATAGCAAAGGATTCAGTGACAACTGTGCTCATAACTGCAGGTTCCCTCCTTTGATATATCATCATCTAAAAAACCTAGTTGAGCCAATACACTGAAGAAAAAAAAAAATTCAGCAGTGCTGTATCTGCATGTCCAGTTAGCACAATAACCCAGGAAGGAAAGCATAAAAAAAAAAGTGGGGGGGAAATCCTGGTTCCTTAAGAGAAATAACTTTATAGAGAAGTAATTCCCTAAGCATTTACAGATTGAATCAAAGGCACACAAATCTTTAATTACAATACTTTGGGACTCATCTCAGGTCTTCACACAGTTATTGTGATAAAAAGAATTATACCCTCATTAGATGATTGGGCCATCTTTGAAATTGTAAACAAGTTGCCACAGAGGCAGGACCATGTCATCAAAAGAAACATTAAGAGATATCCCACCGGAGTGATAAGTAAAACAACACTTTGGAAACAACAATGGAAAAAGAACAGCAAATACAATATTATATCCTAGTTGATTAGTTGTAAGAAAAGAGATTTTGCGAAGGCAGTTTTGTAGTGCAAATTAACCTACAGCCAAATCTCTTTAGCTGAATTGTTTGACTGAAATTCAAACACAACAGAACAGTGTCTCAAATCATACCTGATTTTAAAACTAATCTTTAAAACTGTGCAAACCACAGCTTTCTGCTTGGTCTGTTGTAACACTTCACTACTTTAACACTGCTGAAACAAACTTACGATCTATAATAGTTTCCAGCTATGTTTCCGTTTCCTATTAGAGACAGGGATAAACAATATACGGTAAAGCAAAGTGAACATTGAATTATGCTGGTTTACACCAGGTGAGTATGGTGACAGGATGCTCATTCATATTCTCAATGCATTGTATTTCTCATATTTTAATTATCTTACCAAAGCAGAGATGAAGGCAAGCTCTACCCAACCAGCCTGCAATCGGGGTTCAGAATATTACAGCAATTCAAATGGGACAAATTCTTATGTTCCCATTTCTTACTAAACTGTAGCAGCTTTGAGAAAGATATAAAGACTTGAACCCATGCATATTACTTGACAAAATCAGAACCTAGGCAGATTTTTGTTAATATTGTTAATGTTCATTAAAAGATAATAAAGATTATCGGTAAGTGACTTTATAACATATCAAAGCCATGAAGCTCACTTACCTTGCCTTAACATCTTTTATCTTCTTAAGAAGAACTTCCCTTTTTTCTTTTGCTTTCTTGGATAGATTTTCTCCTCTTAGCGCTTGGGAAATAAATACGTCAAAATCTAAATGAAGAACAAAAAAAGTACACCTCAAAAAAAAAAATACTGCTGTAATGAGTTTGTCCTGGTACTACTGTGAAGAAAACCAAGAAAATTATTTTCAAGCCTACACACAGCACAGTTAACAGACATTTCAGATTCTAAATGGGATACATTTGTTCTCTGATCTACTTATGCTTAGCACAGCAAATCCTATGGTGACATTTGATTCTTGCTCACTTAATTATACCACATAAGTCCTAATAAACTGCAGTACTATAACAATTACTTTCGATCACCTAAAGCACAGGGTAAAGCTAAAACGTGGAATCAGCCTTTATGCATATATTAACTGCTGTGTTATTTCAGAACCTCAAGTTACAAAAATGATTAATTCATTATTTCATCAGTAACACCCACCCAGCTACTAATATAGGTCACATATTGGTTACAGTATTTTCAAATGTTCTCACAGTGCCTCTGAACAACCTACTTCACTTAACATTTTTATCCAAAGCCTTAATCCTACAAACAAATAGATAGGTACAATAACCATATCGAAAGAGTCAAGCCCAAGTGTGTACTTGAAGTTAAGCATACCTGCACTTGTAGAATCACAAACTAAGGCTCTAACTTGCACTGAAATTTTTAATACTTGTACAGAAGATACATTTATTTACTCATGTAGAATCAAAGCATTCCATAGAAGTTACCATGTTTCTTTGTAATATAGTAAATAGCCATTCCATAGGATAAAAACAATGCAGCGACTGACAATTTGCAGGAGTGTAACTCCTCCAGTAGTATGTTTCCTTGATTAACAGAAAACAATATTGAAAACTAATCGTTAAAGTTTCTTACAGTTACCAAACAACATAGGATTATACTGAAACACAACAAGCAGGAATATGACCAAAAAGTTCTGCTTGTTAAATTTCTCAGCTGTATGGATAATAACTGTTCATTGAATAAGAGAAAGCATATGTAAGTAACACACCCCCCCACACAGTGCCTGTCCACCTCCTGTGGAGACACACACATATAGATACTTTGGCTCAATCTGTGTAGATGCAAAAAGATATGGATAATAGTATTTTAATCCTGTAACTTTTCAAATCAGATGAAACATTCCATTTTCATGAAGAAACACAAATCAGACAATTAAGTATGCAAAAATTTACATTTAAACCCAACATTACATGATTAGTAAATGTAGATTTCCTAACTGAAAACCTTATTTGCTCATTTTTTTCCTTTATAAAATAGAAGTTCAGCAGAAACTTATCCCAGTTCATATTAAAGGCTGCAAGAAAACAAAAGTTATTCTTTGAGAACACTAGCACAGATATCACAAATACGTCATTCTTTATAAATAATATACCATCTTATTGCTGCCTTCACAAAGTGTGGCAAAAATCTTCATTTTTTAAAGTATTTTAGAGTTCTGAAGAATCATATTCCCTGTAAGTAGGGAGGCTTCCCCCTCACATTTTCCAAAGCAGTCCTGGCTTTGGGGGGAGCTGCACTCAGTTCCTTGTCCTTCTTTAAAAGGACAGAAGGAAAGACACTTAACATGTATATCAATGAATCACCCACTCCCAACAGCCCCTAAGCCATACACCAGGCATCCCTAGAAACACTTTGTCCTAACTAACAGAAAACATACACATCTTCATAAGTTCCAATGATTGGAATTTGGTGATCAAGCACGCTAATGAGGACTCACACAATCCACGAACATTGACCAACCACAAAACTTAGGTCAAATAACACAATACTTTTGCTGCTGAGGGCAAAAAACAACACTGCCAACATTTTTTCATCTCACGAAAACCCAACAGTATCTTCCAGTAAAAAACAACCTTTCACTCCGGGAAGGACAGACTGATTAAATATTAGTTCCTTCATACTTTTACATATTCATTTCAAAAGTTAGATAGCAGCTTCAAAGCCTCTACATAGGCAGCAATATGCAGATGCTTAGAAGAATTAGGCACATTTATAAATAAGGAGCCATGCTTACACAGTAATCTTTGGACACTAATTAATCCCAGAACCTTGCTTCAGAAGTCTTCATTTATATTCAAAAGACTTCATTACTTCTTGGAAAAGCTCAAAACCCATCTGAGAACTCTGCTATCTCAGGTTTTGACTGACTGTCAAAGCTTTTTTTTTTCAATATAAACATTGAAATAACACGAAGGAGTATGTGGGAAAGAGAAACCAAGATTATTATCATAAGCAAAAATTACCACTTCTAGCTTAAAAATGTATAGTAGACACAAAATTGTGACAACTAACTACATTGCTGACAGAATTTTTTCTGGAAAAGCTTGGACTTCAAAAACAGAAGTAATGTAGAACTTTCAACCATGGAGGGACAGGGCAGAAGTAGATGCATCATTTATTCTCAGTACAAGTAGGTAACGAGTTGGAGGAGAGGAGCAAAGAAGAGGAAAAAAAGAGCAAACATGCACAAGATCGTGACAAGTTTAACAGCAGCAACAGTTTCAAAGAAGACATCATTGCAACTGCTTCCCTCTCCCATAAGATTGTAAAACAAGTTCTTTTAGCTTAACTATCCACAAACACAATGCACTGTACTTACACTGGAATACCATTACTTCCCTATGTCCAGAGAAAGCATATAGCTTGATTCTTCACAACACCAAAACACAAAGACAGACCTGATGTACACATCATCTTCAGCAGGCTGCTACAGATGCAGCATACTCAAAACTTACATATTACTGTATTGTAGACTCTTATCTACTCAGAATTACACAGACTGTTACATATCTAGATCAGAAGATGGCTTGAGCAAGTGTTGTAAATCCACCCAGGATGTGCCAGATGCAGGTGAGATGAGTAACTTATCCTAAGTGCCTCTGGACAAGAAGCAAGAAAGTTACCCAAGTTACAATCGTCTCTTCACTACCTATACTTCCACAATGCAGAAGAGTATGGAAGGAGCCATCCCCGTTAGAGAAAGTTTCTTCACTAATTTAACATAAGGGAATGTTCACACAATTTCTAAGACATTCCACAAAGTGTTTTACCTTGGAATGAGAACAGAACTCAGGACTTCAGTATGACAGATGCAAGTCTCATACAGTGAACTTCAGAGAGAAGCAGCAAATTTACCCATTTCTCACCACTATTCTAGTCACTTGCTCCTCTTTCTCCAGAACTTGCTCTCTCCTCTGATAGTTTAATGCTGTACAGAAAAGGAAAGTGTAAACTACTAGTCACAAACAGTTAAATGTAGAGGTGTTCTGTACATGCTTCAGTAGCCATTTGTCCATTGAGGAAAAGTAAGAAAATACAAATTCCAAAAAGAAAACCTCTTTCAACAGATTTCTGACTTCAAAGCGTTTTTATTAATCAGTTGCCACACAACAAAACAAATTATCTATTTTCAAAACAGATTATTTATTTCCATAAATTAATTGTTTAACAAATTAAGCAGCTATTCAGCATTGTACACTGCAGAGACTCAGCTGTATCCATAGAAAACACTAACATTTCAAAGACAAATAAACTTTGGAAACCTATTTGATGCCTCTTAACTATTTTTTTAAGCTTGTGTGTTAGACTGCCTGATAGCTTCAATACTCCTATTTGCTGCCCTGTTTCTTAAAGCTCATAATTTTAACTCTGTACAAACCATATATGTCAGAGCAATTATTTGCTTCCATAAATGAACAATAGCTGCCAAACAGAAAGATCGGATTGATACAATCCATACATCGCATTGCTCTGTCAATACAGGTTAGAAACAGACAGAAAAGGGAAGTCACACCACAGTCTAGCTTTGTCCATTTCAACTGGCTCAAACTTCAAAGCTTAACTGACATTTCATACAACAGTCAAAAGCTGAAAGGTCATTTTAATTTCAATTCCTTTTATAAAGAAAAAGACTTACAATTTATTCTGCTTTGTTACAACATTTTGTGGTTCTTCTTATTTCAGTGATTATAAACAGAAAACACTGCAAGTTTCTCATAGTTTTGAGTCTTTGCAGCCATTTTCTTTAATGAAGGCTGAAATTACACAGATGGGCTTTTCCAAGAATGTTGTAAATTTTTATCCCAATGCAAGCGCTGCGTTAAAGTGTGCTAATCATAACAAATCATAGCACTTTTGTTGTTTACAGGGTCTAATATTGTGAGCATAAGTCGCACTTAATAAGCAAACATACTTAGGACATAACCACCTCATTTTTGTGTTAGGCTGAGCCAAACAGCCTCTCAGAGACACTCAAAGACTCTACCCTGGATCTTCTTTTCTTCCCTCCTGTAGATAACCAAAACGTTGTCCATCACACTACCAACAAGTTAGTCATTTCATCATGTGATGAGTTCACACCATTCAAATGACAGAAAATAACTACAAACTGGTGATGAGATAGCTGTGTTTCCACTCACACAGCAGGGCACGCAGCTCCGTGTCCATGACCTGAGGAGAATACAGGCACCTGTTTTGGGACTGGACATGCACCTGTCATATGACAAGCAATGCTTGCATGGGGTCACCTGGCAGATGCGCTGCCAGGCACACAAGAAGGGAATGGCAGGTCAGCAGAAAAACTCCTCCAGCCACCAGCCTTCTCCCATCTCTCTCCTCTGCGTCAAGGACAGAGAAGCAGAAGCCGGCTGCAAGCCAGAGAATTTGGGAAGGCAGGCCAGAGAATTTTGGAAGGTAGCTGCAAGCTAGGCACATTTGTTCACACGCACTGTCCAAAGGTGACCAACATTAAACAGACTGCCACATATCTTCCAGCTTTACACGGGCTGGCATTAGAGAGCAATTAATTTAATTGATTTCAAAGGCTATCTTGCTGTGTTGCCACATACAAAGCGAATATTGTGAAAAACGTTGATGTTCAACAGTTTCCTCAGTGATTTAAAAAGCAGAGGTACATCCACTGCTAAAACTCTTCAAAAAAAAGTAAACAGATAAGACATCTCCTTTAAGAAGTTAAAGAAGAAAAATTATAATCAAGGACTATATATATATACGTTAGCTCATTTTCTGAGTAGAGTATCTTCTCTCTACATTAAAGAGATAAGAAAAGACGAAGCTGTAGCATATTAAGCATATAATGAAAAAATCCACACCAGTACAAATCATGATCAAGTTACAAAGTGATTCCAAATGAACTATAATAAAAAAATGTTAGGGATTAACCTAAAGATTTACACTGTATGCCACATTATGCTGCATCTATTGTGGTTTGTTGACATATGATTATGAAGAAAACGTAAACTCAGTCAGATGAGAAAGATAGACTCCACGATAATTGAAAAAGACAAACTAAGTGAATAATGAGTATATAAAAAATAGCCTATGCCATTTTTATCACCCATATATGACACTTATTCTCAAATTTATGGCAGAGACAATTGAACTATGTTTCAAATTACTGGAGGTTATTTCTTACCAGAAATGCTTCTGTGCATTTTTTCACCTCACTATTTCTATTCTTATTCCATTACTATTGAAATACATATATATTACCAAAGCTGTAAATACATGTCTACAATAATCACCCTGGTTTATCTTGTAAAGATGGATTTTTCAGCAAGAACCAGCATTCATTAAAGCCTTGGAAATGTGAAAATGGTACTTTAAAACAAAAAGTAAAGTTTTAAACAACAAAATCATTTTAAAATTGAACCAGACTATGAAAACAGGCTACACTGTACCTAGGTGTCTTTTTCCTTCACACCCCAATCACCCCCACCCAGGCATGTCCAAAGAAGAGCAATGAAGCTGGTGAAGAGTCTAGAGAACAAACCTTACGAGAAGTGGCTGAGGGAACTGGGGAAATTTAGTCTGGACAAAATGAGGCTGAGGGGAGACCTTCTTGCTCTTGACAACTACATGAAGGGAAGTTGTAGAGGTAGCTGTTGGTCTCTTCTCCCAAGTAAGAAGAGATAGGACAAGAGGAAATGACCTCATCTTGTACCAAGGCAGGTTTAGGTTGAACATTAGGAAAAAAAAAATTCACTGAAAAGTTTGTCAAGCATTGGAACAGGCTGCCCAGGGAAGTGGTTGAGTCACTATCCCTGGAGATACTTAAAAAATTGTGGAGATGTGGTGCTTCAGGACATGGTTTAGTGGTAGACTTGGCAGTGATGGCTTAGTGGTTGGACTTGATGATCTTAAAGGTATTTTCTAACCTAAATGATTTTATAATTCTTACAACAGGAATCTAAGGAGCAACTCCAGCAACAGCTGACAAGGAGGTCAAAAAAAAACCAGCAGTTAGTTTTCTGGGCATCAGGAGTAAATATAACTAACATAAATATAACTACTGTAGTGCTCAAAAAGCAAAATTATACTCATGCACTGGATCTTGCAGTCTTCTTGCCTTGCCCTTTTCTGCATACTATTTCCAGGATGCAACTAAAAAAAAGTGGGTAAACAACCAAAAGCAGGCAATTTGGACAATATGACTAACCATTTAAATAAACTGAATAATATGTGGGTGGAAATGGTCACTAGGTCAAAAACATTGTTTTCTGTTTAGTTTTGGGTTTTTCTTTAGTAGAACAAGGAAAGTGGATATTGGGATTGGATATAGGGTTCCATATGAACTAGAGAAAGAATTGTATCCCCTTTTCACTGAAAAAATATTTGTAACTTTTAAAATATGAATACAGAAGATTCCAGTTGGAAAGACTGCAAAGTGTTAAGAAATGAAAAAAGCTACAGGAGTCTTACTATAGCCACAGGTGAGGAAAAATATATAAATTATATACATAATGATCATGACACCATCAAAAGCTTTAAAAAAAATATAAAGAATTCTTAATTTCTCCAACTAAATCTCCATTACTGAAAAACCTCCTTTTTCGTCCCGCCCCAAGTAAAGATAACTGAAGCAACCAGTCTGATTTATGTTATAGGAGAAATAACATGCCTTTGGGGAAGAAGCAGCCTCTGAAATCATTCTCTGCTGTGGACAAGCCAAAACTTAGAGCATGCATCACAGAGTAAGGAAAAATAAAAATGAGCAGGCCTCCAACAACCTACATAACCAATAAATAATTTGATAGCAAGAAAGCCAAGTAACATCCCACTTTTACAAACACCTACAAAACACAACTGAGGATACCTTTCCAAATAAAGAAAAGGCACAATGAGGCTGGGCTTCCTTCACTAAATTCCAAAAATCTCAAGCATCATCTAGATGGTGCAGAGACACAGATAAGTAATGAACAAGTTACATACACTACCACACACCTCCCAGGTGTAAAGAGAGAGATAAGAGAGCAAGAAAATTACTTTCTCCTCCCACCACAAGTTCAACTCATGACCGGAGGACCCTGTTTCTTTCTCCAGTGTTTCCCTCTCACCACTTGAATAAGTCATAGAAGAGAAGATGGGATTGTGAAATCCCCACAATCTTCTGCAATAAACCCATTGCCACACTGACCTTTCCCCTTCAACTTTACAGAGACAGCTTCCTCCTGTTTCCAACTAATGCAGTCAGCCCTGAGCTCAAGCTGTGCTTCTGCCTGGAACATTTCAGTGCCACTGATATGCAACTATAATGACCTTGCCAGCATGTGTGACAGATTTTGTTTTTGCGCTAAAGATATAATATTGTTTAGGTTCAAAGTAAAGCACAAGTCAGAAAGTTTCCTGTGCAACTTTACTTCATTCCCTGGTGTGTTTATTCGCATTATCACCATGTTTAACTACAGGAGCACTTAGTATGTTTTCCAGTAGGACCCCTACTTGTTCAGCATAGTGGGTGGACAGTACTCAAACAATCAATCAAGCCTAAGCAGGGATAAGGAAATCAATATAATCACTCTTTCACTTTTTGTAGAAGTTGGAAATAGTAGGCAAAAAGACCAAGGAGAGAAGAAAGTACAATGTTTGGGAGACTTTATCTGTCACTGCCTCACTGCTATGTGAGCATCAGACTAAAAAAAAGGTGCCTGTTGCTAGACCTTAACTGCATGTTCTCAACAGAACCTAATATAGAGAAGTGCCTGGCACTCATAATGGCCCTTGTATACAGACATCCGACTCACATTATCTTCTGAAGAAGCCAGTGCAGCATGGAGGCAGGTGAATTTGAATTCTAATTCTGTTCCATCATTGATTATTTTTTGCAACCCCGGATCACATCTTGTTTATTACACTAATTTTACCGACGGGAAAACAATATTCCCTCATCTCAAAGAGATGCTGAATCAATACTTGTGAGCCATTAAAATAAGACATTAAGAAGCACCCTCAAAGAAAAGCATGCAGAAACTAATAACTATATGCTCACTGCAATCTTTGTATTGTGTAAGGGTTGCTTAATGAATAGCAAAGATATTACAGACCTCCCTTCCTTCCTTCCTTCCCATACATCTTCACTACATGAATAGTCTGAGCAAAAAACAGGAGACTATATAATTAAAGATTATGAGGACCTAAAAGTATCAGTGACAGAACTGCTTACGCAGTCTGAACTCTCTAGTTTCTAACTTTCATACACTTGACTGGTAACATTAAAAAAAAAAAAAAAAAAAAAACAGGTTAACATAACATACATAAACTGATAAAAGTAATGCCATATTTTTTAAAAAAGGAATTGGGTTATTGAATGTTTTACATTGTATAACTATAATTATATTTACATTTCTTTCTCTTTGGTAACTCTTCAAGTTAAGAGTTGAAATTTACAAACTGTTAGTTATCCCTCACTAGCCCAAATCCACTCTGCTGGTTTCTGGTTACTCCATAATTATGCTGTCATAAAATTAACAAGTGTTAACGCTCATTTTGCATTGAGTCCCAAAACAAAACTGCACGTGAATGCAAATTAAGTTGAAAATATTACCATGAGATTTGTAGAGATGTATTGTGTAGCATTTATGCTACTACAATAATAAAACAAAGATTTAAAAATAAATAATAATTTATTATAAACATGGTAAATCATTCTGTTCTCTTCAGTTTAGACAGCGCTAAAGAAATGATCTTGTTCTCTTCAATAAATGTTGAAACTGTACAAACACTAGATACCTGTATATAATTTAGGTGATTGATCATAGTGATTCCAAAAGAACAAATACACATCCCCCTTGAAGGAAAATAGGTGTTCTCAGTTGAAACATTGAAGAATTTTAAGGTCAGTTTCAACCAGTGAAAACAGCTCCAAAACAAACACACACCCCATGTGATCACAAACTCGAGAACACAGTAATACCACAGAAAATACCAGTTTGGAAAGGCTAATATTTTATGCGGTTTCTTAATGATTAAGAATCAATGCCATAAGAAGAAATCATCAGAAGCTTTTGGTGGCCTTTCATGCAGATTTTACTACAGGTGTTAACTAGATGCAAATAACGTAGTCAGAAGTAGTTAGGAAAACACTTGGCAGAAAAGACAGTTGGCAGAAGTTCTTTAAAGATGAGAAGACTGACTGGAAAGAGTTTCAAGCATTAACGCTTACATCCAAAATGTTTCTTAAAAGTCTTCAAATGCGATGAGCTACATCAGATTCCAGCAGGTGCCCTGCCATCTAATCCAGTACTTCATTATAGAGGAAAGATTTTTAAAAGCATGGGTAATTTGAACAACCTAGAGAGAGCTACACAAGTTCCTGTGGCACAAACAGAAGTTCTCAAAAGAAAGATACTTGAACTGAAATTATTTAGGGATAGGAAAGCCTTTTAGGAGTGTCTCATAATGATAAAAGAAATGCCAAACTGGAAATTTATTAATTGTTTTAATGGACAGGAAAAAAAAAAGTTTAAAAAAATGAAACAGAAATCCTGAACACAAATAACATCAGCGATATTTTTAAGTCTCTACTAACACTATTGTTGATAACTTTTCATCCTGAGAAATCATCCCATTTCTATGCTCCAACGTATCCTAAGAGCACGGATATTCACAGTCAGTCAATTTGACGGATATGACAACATGCCAGCAATTCAGTAACATCTTAATTTATTTTGATGTCATCAGCCTCAGCTGTTTAGTCAAACAGCTTTTGTCATTTTTGCCAGCTGATGCGGGGAAATGGCCCTGCTGGCACCAGAACCGCGCGGTTTCACCGCCGGCAGTACCTGCCGGGCCACTGACACACCTTGAAAGGGAGAAACTTTTCCCTGAAGGCTAAGTGTTTAACTCGGCGGTCAGACACAGGGCCACGGGACGTGCCAGGCACCCGGTTCCTTCCACCCACGCGTGTCGACAGAGGAATTCCACACCCCCGGAGTAGCTCTGCGGGGGCCCCGCACACCTCACCCCTCCCAGGGGTGGACGGGGGCTGCAAGCGCTCAGCCGCAGCGCGACGGCCAGGCCGGGAGTGGGAGCCAGACCTCTCTCCTTCCTCATTTCGGGAGCGCCAAGCAGCCGCCAGGAAGGGAAGCGCAGCACCGCGCCGGCTTTGCCGCCGCACAGGGACTGCGGGAGGAAGTAACCGGGAAAGAAGAGTTGGAAGGGACAGGGAACCCTCGAACCGAAAACGAGCGTCCAGCGCCCGCTGACAAGCGCTCACGAGCGTTCCGCCAGGGCCCCGGCTTAAGGGGCTGGTCCCTCCGCAAGCCCCGGCCGTGCCGGCTAGCCCGACGCGTCACAACCCCCCCGCCGGCCCGCCCCCCTGGGTTGCCCCTCCGCTCTGCTCACCGCCCGCCCCCCGAGAAGCCCTCCCTCCCTGTCGGTGGCCGGCCTCACCTCCTAGGAGACTGTAGACCTCCTCGGGTATGGAGGGGGCCCGGTGCATGCTGCGGGCGGCTGGGGGCAGCCGGGC
>JAAGNO010026215.1:0-31345 GCA_033439905.1 Ceryle rudis
CCCCCCGAACTCTCCCCGGAACGTGGCCACCGCCGCCGGGCCGGCTCTGATCTGCGATGCCCAGCTGCTCAGTTACGGCCCTCAAGGGGTTCCTGGTTCCTTCACCAGTGAAAAATGAGCACAAACTGGCTTTGGCTCACCATCGGCATCAGTTTAACAAGGTACAACCCCAAATCTGTGAGTATCGCCGGTGCTTTCCTGGCGTTACTCGGGACAATTCACTCAAAAGTAGCTGTTATCAGTGCTGATGCTTTTTATGGACTTTCTAGATTGTACTAAATACACTGTGGACAAAAAAAAAATATATATGTTAATAGTGTAGCCAGCAACGTGGAAAAGATTATACTAAAAAAGGCTTTGAAAGAGTAATGTGAGAAAAAAAGTTTTTTTCACTTTGTTATTGTTTAGCCGACTTTATGATTGGCTTTATGAAGGGAAAGCAAACATCAACTTGGAAAAAAACTGAATGGTGGGCACAACTGGACTTTTGAGGAAAAAATGGATACTTTTGTGGGGTTGACAGAAAACCCCAAGTTAGATGTGTAGGGACATCCAGATCACCCATATAAATGTGGCATCGAATTCACTTTCTTGCTTCCAACAAAAGCTTGTACTCGTGCCCGGTGGTTTCAGACAATAATACACGTTTCTTGAGGGTTTTCCAGCACTTACAGATTTCTTTAAGATCGCTGTTTCTCCTGCATTTTTTTCACAGTTAAAAGTATCTGGATAGTCTTATTGATAGGAACAGCTGAATCTTTAAGAGTCCTGCTTCTTTGGCCTCGTAGTAACTCATGGCAAATGCGTCACAAATTAATTACGTGTTCTGGGAAAGAAGATTTCCTATCATCCTGTCTACTGGTTGTTGCCATTTAATTTCATTGGTGCACTTCTTGTTGATACAGTGTGAGACACAGTAAACCTTTACAGTCTCTTTTCCATTTATTTTTCATAAACATCTGTTAATGTCACTTCTAATTCACTTCCTCCTTCCACTGAATTTTATTTATGTCCTCATGAATGTATTTTGCATGTTAATAACTGTTCTTGCCCTTTCTTGAAGCTTCTCCATTTCTGTTTTATGATTTGGCAAAAGGGGAGTCTAGTTGAGACAGCAGTATTAAAAACATGGAGGCGGACAGTGGGAAGGGCTGATGTAATGCTGCTTACAGATGGGAATGCTGTACAGGACAGAGGAGGTTGCATCACCTCTGCCACAATAGTGGCAAGCCCATACTGAGTCCTCCTGACAGTAGCTCCAAAGGCACATTGAAAGTTCAGGAGTGAAGAGCCATTAAAAGTTGAAACACCTTAGAAAACCTTACCTGCAAGGATAACTTCAGGGCAGCCTTATGGATTTAAGGAAGATTTGATCAGAGTCTTAAGCACTCTACAGAAATAATACAAATTTGATAATAGCACAATCTTAAATCTGCTAAAATAAATGTAAACAGAAAGCTGAGGGCGGTCAAATGTAGATTTGATTTACAATAAAAGGCAAAATCCTAGCAGGATAATTTACTGTCAGAACAACTCTCTGGAGGCTTTGGTGGCCATCTATCCTTGGGAGTTTAAATGCGATCGACCTAAAAATCCTGCAATTCAACATGGTTCTTCTAGATGTCCTGAACATCTCTGGTAACACAAGGAACCAGAACTCTAAAAATACCTTTTTTTTTTTCCCCCCTATAAAACCAGCAAAGGCAGCAAAAAAAACCCCACTTCCAGGTAATAGGTGCAAAAAAAAAGAACAATCTGTCTCATGGAAATAATATTTAGAACAGCTGAGATTAGTCACCCTGGCCCAGAGGCTATTCCAAAATATTGGATGATTCTTCATGCAGCCAAATTCCCTGGAAGGTCATGAGCAATGTTTAGTGGGCATAAAATGCAATCTCATTTCCTCTGGATAAAAAACACACACGTTCACAGACTGTTGGATTCCAACAGTATATGCTGGAAATGAAAGGGGAAGGCATATTTCCAAACCCAGACAGTACTTTGCTGGAATTCCCTGTGATGGTACAGACTCACTCTGGGATTTCATGCCCAAATGTGGATAACTGAACCAGGATCCTTGCTGATTCCCTTCCCACCCTATTTCTATCTATTCATCGTACTGTCTCTTGGCCTGAGGCAAAATGTTTCAGTCCTTCTCACAGGCACCACGAGGGAAGTCCTACTTCTCTGAACAGCCTCCTCAGGACCGTGACTCCTTGGGCAATCCTGGGAATTTCTGCCATGCCCTCATCTGTTCACAGTATTTTCATTCTACTTGGTAACATGGGAAGGAAACACCAGCAGTGCAAGAGCAGGAGGGAAGCAATACGGGATGATGTCTCTTATCCCAAATTACAGCAATGCCAGACCAGAGTGTGAGCTCTGGAAATGTGCTCATGGGGTGGTGCTGCTGAGGTGAAAAGTAAACCCAGTATCCTGATGGCCTATACTCACCTCTTTTATGCAAGACTGGCTTGGGTAATGCCTACCCAAGTAACTTTTACACTTCATCTCACAAACTTTTGGTAAGCACTGCTGAACTCTCCTTGCAATTTGCACTCTAGAGGGGTAGGTTTTACTGGGGAAGAAATTGAATCCCATAACCCAAGCTGTGTGTGATGTGAATGAATAAACTGTGGGAAAACATGAGAGACGACATCACCTCCAATATGAGAACAAACAAACTTGATATTTACCTGTCCAGTCAAACAGGACAATGTTTAAGATTCTCTGGTTGCTACTACCATAGAAAAATCTGACCAAATATGACTTAAATTGCTTTGAAATGACTGTACTTTCTTGCCCAGTTCATTTAGGTTTCTGAGCATGGATACAACTGGGTAGATGGCTGCTGCCAGTGTAACAGTTTGGAAAGGAAAGAAAAGACCCATTAATCCCTTGAAAAATCCATGTGTATTTTGCCTTGGGTCTCCACACTCAGTGTGACCTCAGTTTGCATCCTTTATTCACACAGAAATGCTCTTTCTTGTCTTTAGACCTGTTGCCAGGAGTTCATTTCTCTACTAGGCTCTGGCATCAGACTCCTAGTAGCCCTTGCCAAGGGCATTTTCCTTGGATGGGCCTTCTGTTGGCACCCTCTCTTGAGAACTGAAGGTCTGTAGCATACCAAAGGCCAGTCACATTTCCTGCAACTCATTTTCCTGGTAGCTTCTTCCTCTACAGCTGTTTTGAATCCCCCTTGAATCTGACACTCCCTTTGTGTTTTCCCACCATGCAGTATTGCTCTTCTCGGTGTTTAAAGATTTGGGGTTCTGCTTTTGATTTCACTTTGCTGTCCTGTTGCATCTTCCATCTCTGGCATTTAGCTTTGAGGTAGAGTTTCCTGTGAACCTGGTACCTCTAAGCTTTGCTTTCACTGATTCTGCTCATTTGCTCCAAGAAAAGTGCTTTCTAAACAAAGCCTCCATCTGTGGACTAGAATATCTAGGCAGTGCATATCTGTGAGAGGTAGGGCATGGAGGGCAGCCACGGGGCTAATGTGAACAGGGCACATTAATACAGTTTGTGCTCTGAGTTTCTGCAGCCTTGATCACTGGGGAATGGCAGTTTCAATGGCTTCTGTTGGATACCTTCCAGAACTGTGGGTCTGAAAATGGCACTGAGAGGTTTCAGCACAGCTCGGGCAAATGCCATAAACATTTTAATACAACTAATGCATTGAGAAGACATAGCTACCGTATGGTCTGAGGCACTTCTCTGAAACAGTAATTCTCTCAGTGCACTTATTTCTGTGGGATGATGAGGGATTTCCTTTAACATCTTTAGAGGACACCTGGGCCTACAATGTTCTTTTTAGAAAGGTTATTTCAACAATAGATATTTTCTTGTCATTATACACAGTGCAGTATCTGTTTCCAGAGTCCACTGCTTTAGTAGAGAGCCATTTTACTGAAGTATTATTCACTGATAATGGTCATATTCTTGCCATGTATTGCCAAATAAATATAACAATGAATGAGCAAGTATTACATCATGTGCATGTCTGAGAACCTGTGCTCACTGCAGGTTATCAGTGCAGACAAACTGTGAAATAGCCAGATAAGAGCTTAGTGCCGCAAAGTGCTTTACTTGCAGCGAGGGGTTTGTGTCCACAAGGGTTCCAGCATTTGTCAGTGGTGGGCTGCCGGCCTCTTTCACAGATACAGACCTCAGACAAGGTGTACAGAGCCCAAAGATGGACGCAGAAAATGCATGCCACAGAAAAGTAGCCACCTCTTTGAATTTCAGACATATGGTCACTAATGGCTGCTCCCCTACAGCTATCTGAAGCCTCTCCTGTACCTTTCTCTCATTCCAGGTGTGTGTATGACCCATTCCTGTAGCATCTAGGGATTCTGGTATGTTGATGTCAAATTGCTAATGTTTCCAAAGGGAATGCACCAGAAAAAAAGCTTGGTTCACCTATCTCTGTTTATATATTTATGTCGATATGGTAGTTTTATACTGGGATAAAATCACATAATCTACTACTGAGGGTCAGGGTGTCTCTCAGGAGGCTATTTTACTGAGTATGTGAAGCCCAGGCTCAGCTGTGTGTTGCTGCTTGCTGAACATCAAAATCCATTGGGATTGCTGGCTGGATGAGGTCAGGGTCTCCCAGCCATGGTTTGTACCTTTGCTGCGCTATGTTACAAAACCCAGGCTCCAGGCCACTGGGTCTTTCCCTCTCCCTTAGGTGCTGTAAATACATTCTGCTCCAAGTCATGGTGCTGTCAGCAGAAGCTGCAGATGCATTTGGTGAATTGCTACCCTTGCAGTTAGGAGATGTGTAAAATAAGATTGTCTGTGTGGCAGAGCAGCCCTGGCCATTGTCATAGGGAGTTGTTATTTCCAGTCTGTTGAACTGACATCGTACTGTAAAACATGTGGCCAAAAAGGTAGCATTTCTTTGCTTTGTCTTCAATGAATGGGCCATGTAGGATGAAATGCTGCATGAACTCTGGTGTGGCGATGCTGTCCCCCAGGTACCCTACAATAGCTCAGACAGATGCATACCCCAGTAGATTGATGTGGTCTTTCTGCTCTTACTGCCACTTGAAGACCTTATTGTGTGGAGGTCAGTTACCGCCAGGGAAGAGAGTCTCAATGATATGGAGGTGAACCTGGGGGGAATTTCCTTTGCTTTAACATCCTTATCCTTGGCTAGTAAACAGATGAGCGAACTTCATGTTTGCAAAATATTGCTTCTAACTTCAGAGCTTTTCTGATAATCTTCTGCCTTGCTTGCTGATAAACTGGGCAAAGGCTCACTTAAGCATGCTGGAGAATATTTTCTCCACTGGAGGCAGGAGGAGCTTGTGTATTTATTATTAAGGCAAGAGAAAGATTCATATACCATGCAGCTCCCCCAGCCTGGCTGGTAAATAACTGTGCAGTGAAAAAAATCATGATGTACAGAGGGGTTTGTGCCTGAAAGAGAGAACAGAGGGCTTCTGCTGCTCACTGGTGTTTATATGCCCCATGAGTGTGAAGCCTCACTTAACCTCTCAGTGAGCTTTTCATTTGCCATCACAAATGTGCACCCATTTAATCTGCTGTCTTATCTCCATGGCTGCAGGGAGCCCTCCTGCTATTAACACAATGCACAAATAAAGATTTGCAATTAGATTCAAGTTTTATGCTTTGAAACAAGTCTGTGTTCCCTAAGTCAAGATTCTCCTCTATCCACTCCTGCCTTGGATTTGAGCTATATTTAAGCAGGGTCATCAAGCTCTTGGAGGTGGGTGTGTTTTGCTGCCCTTGCCAAGGTTGGTTCCTGGCATTATTGATATTGAGGTTGAAGCAGGTTCTAGAAGGCTCTGATGAGTCCAATGCTGGGGCTGTCCAGATCAATTGTGAAAGACAGGTCCTGCTCAAACAAGGCAGGATCAGATGGGCACTGATCAGATTGTGGATCTTGTAGACTTGATATTATGGTTGAATACAAAAGCTTATACTTTTTGAACAGTATTTTATCTCTTCTTTCATAACTCTCTCCCAAGTGAAGAGAAACCCATTATGAATTCTGAAAAAGGTAAAGATGGAAAGATCAAAGTCTTTTGAATGGCAGCAGTCTTATTTTCCCCTCCAAGAAACTAGTAGAAACAAAAAAAAGTAGATTGTGGAAAAATGTTATTAGACGTCCACCTTGGGAAAAAAACATAATTGTTTTGGCAATTGCTTATTTCCTAAGGATTAGAAGGTAAGGAAAGATAGTCTGTTCCATCTTGTCTAAAGCAATTACAAAGGCCCGATTTTGCAAAATTCTGAACTCTGGTACAGGACTTCTGTATCAAGAGCCCTTCTGGGATTTACACATTCTTCTGAGTTTCCTTTGCAAAATTTCAGGTTTCATATTTGTAGCTTAACTCTTCATCTGCTGCTCTCCTAAAAGCTTCTCTGCCGCTGATTTTGAGGTGTTCTTATTGGCATTCTGGGTCTTGGCACAGGCACTCCCAAGGAATTGGTGAACTACACTGATGTGAACTCTTCTTTCTTGCCCAGATTTCTGCTGACTGAAGGGGAGGAAGGAAAGACAGGAGACTTACAACAGCTCCCTATCACTGCTGTGTAATCCCAATTCAAGTCTTTGGTGCGCCCTAGCGAAGTGGCAGGAGCTCTGCTTGGCACCATTAACCTTGACTGTCAGGGTAAGCCTGCAGGAAGAAGAGGCTCTCCAACTTACTGCTTTGACCTCATAACGTGCCAGGTTAGTACTAGTTTAATTCCAGTAAATTCAATACAGTTACAGCAGGAATCAATTTGTTCTGAAGTTTTCTTGTTGTGTTCATACATTGAAGTGTCAAGTATTGTTAGCAACAGAAGTTTATCTTGTGAGATAGTATTAAGAAGCTGATAGAAGTGTGATTTTGTTTCATACTGGCAGACAATATAGGAAATGATGTTTGACTCCCTTCACAGCATGGATTAGCAAAATTAGACTTGTCTGCTTTGCACTAAGAAGCCTCACAACAGAATGTGAGCTGTTAAATGAAGGAAACTCCTTTCAGACGCACAAGGAGCTGTGGGAAAATAAATCACCTTGGCATCTTAGAAGGATAGATTATTGCAGAGTTCCTATCTGTAGGACATCTATTCTTCAGGAATTTTTGTGCACAATGACAGGATTTTATTGTTTTATTTACATTTTTTGAGGAGTTCGTATGACTTGTTGCTATGGGGAATGCTGTAGTTGTCTGGGATACCCTTTTATATTTGCATCACACACAAACACAGTTCTGCCTATATACTGACTTGATGCTGCTTGACAAACCACTAACTGTGATGGGCCTGTTAATTTAACGGTTTGAGTCAAGTTTTAGTCTAGTAAAAGTATTGTTTGATCTTTATTCTATTGTTTGTTTCTTTTTCCTTTGTTTGGATTTTTCAAGAGTAATGCCTTTGGAACCCAGACAAACCTGGAAGCTGGTAAATCCTGTTCTCTGAGGCTGCACATAACACTGCTTGCCCTAAGCAAGATTTGCAGAGAAGCTTGCTTGTATATAGGCACCCAAATAAGTGACCAGACTCTTGACTGGACCTACAGGGACAGTCAGAACCTGCGTGCCAGTTGTCCTCTAGTGATGTGGTTGAGCATTTTTGGTGATATAGCCCTGGATAAGCACAGTGAACACTTGAAATTTTCCCTGAAATACTTCTGCAAATCTACCCTTAAGGCTAAAACCTGAGCTGATGTAGCAGGACAGAAAGATTTCATTCACTTTCATCTGGTGGGCCTTGTATCTGGCCCAAACTAGTTTTACTTACAAAGAAAGTTCAACTTTGAGCAGAAGTTAGGTGAGGACAATAAGCATGAGTGAAAAATAAACAGAGAAAAAGTCTGCCATTTCAAAGCATATCTCTATTGAAGTTCAGTTCACAGACTCTGTTCACTCAGTGAGAAGTAAACAGTAATGTTTCAAAGTATCCTTGGAAATTTCCTCCCACAGCTGTCACCTTAAGCACATACCATCGTCTGCTTGGTTTTACAGAGGATTGTGCTAGGAAAGTCTTGGATTCAGAGCTCACACCTCAGACAGCAAGGCCTCAGAGAGTAGTGGGAAAATTGCCTTTTTTTCCTCAATAGATTGTTTTGAGCTAGAAAGAAGTGTCCCTTCCATAACATTTTCCCCTCTTCACTGCCTTCTTTGGGTTTTTTTTAGTTTTTTTTCCCCCCTTTAAACTTTTTGAGATACATGGCTTCAAAATGTCAGAAAGGAGCCTGATACTACAAAGCTTTGGACCTTAATAAAATTCTCAGAGAACTGGTTGAATGCCATAAAAACATTGCTCACATCTAAATTACGTTATTTTGGTTCTGAATGACTGTACAATTTTGACCACATTCATGGTCTTCATTATTCACTAATCTCAGATGTTCGCACCAGACTGCTTTTGCTCACATGCATGTTTAATGAATGACTCTCTTTCAGAGCAATGGAATAATTAGACATTTGTTACCAGAAGGAGTTTTAACTGCATGGGATGTATTATCTGTTACATCATTAATTATTTATCACTTGTAATAATGTATTTAGGAAGTTCAAGTTATCAAGTCATCCAAGAATGGTATTGTGCAACTTGCGCCATAATTTTGTAATTACATAAAGTTATATGGAAAGTTGTAACTGCTTCTGGGAGATGGGGCTGCTGCTTGCCCATTCTTGTTCATCCTACATGGTCTCTTCTTCCATCACAAGAACTCACTTTCAGAGAAGGAGGCCAAGAAACTGATCTAGGTTAAAACTAACACTACAAAGGCAAATCTTGGCCATGCTTATGTTGATGCACAAAGGAGCTGGCAGCATAGGGAGTGCACGTGAGTTTCTGGAAGAGAGCTTGGCATCGTCTTCTGGTGGCCTGAGTAAACTGGTTTAAACTGTTTGAGAAATGACATTGTGAAATTACTGTTACCCATTCATGAGATGGAATTGGAGTGTAGCCAAAACAATGGGCTATGTAGGATGAAATGCTGCATGAACTCAGGTGGGGCGATGCCGTCCCCCAGGTACCCTAGGTGGCAAACGTGTCTTAGTCTCTTGTAAATGTGGATTCTTTCTCTTGCAAGGGCAACGGAGACCTCCTAGGTGCTGCGGCAGGCCTGTGGCACCGGTAGTCCCCACTATAGCACTGTATCATATATTTTCAGGTACGATTGAGGGTGTAGCCTCATATAAAGACCCTAGCCAGTGGTTCTCTGTCCCCTCTGGAAAAGTTGCCCTAGTTTTATCAACAGAAAAAAATACTCAAATTAATCAAATAATGACTTTGTATCATGTTAAGCTTTCTGTCCAGTACAAGTTGGTACATTCTTGTCCACAAATTGTCTTTCTCTTGCACCACCCCTCTGTCCCCCGTGCATTTCCTCATATATTCATAAACTGGTCTAATGACACAGGCTGGCAGGCAGGTGCATGCCACTGCAGAGAGAAAAACACCACTGGTTTCTAAAAAGCAAAGTATTCAATAAAGAGCAACACAGCAGAGCATCGATAGAAACCCAGCACACTTTGAGGCTCTTACAAATGCTAACGCAGCATAATGTCCAGTGCATCGTGGTTTATACCTGTCATTATAATGGCTTGCTGGCAGTTTCCCCCAGCTTGGCCCACAGGACTTCAGTCATTGCCCTCTGCTCCTTCCTCAAGAGCCAAGCACATATTAAATGAGAAAGAGAATAGATAATGAATAACAACAATAAGATAAATTCTTTTCATTTCTGGGTTAGGAATAGGCTGAAACACAATCAAAGATATAAAAAAAAAATTAGAAACAGCATGGTGTTTAGGGAGACAAAGGAGAAAGGCTAGCATAGTGCCAATTACTGAGCAGCCTCTTCCTCTTGAGAGGAAGAAGTTTGGTGGAAGTGACTGCTGATCAGCCACAGTGCTCTTGCAACAGATAAACTCCATCCTTGCATTTCATGTTACAGCAAGAATGAAGATTAACCTTTGACCTGTGTATTTGCCTCATGCAGAGTGTTTCCTTCAGCTCCTACGTGACACAGGGCCCCCAGCTGGCTCATTCTGCTGGCACAGCTCAGCTGCTAGAAGAGCTGGGCTCTCATTCTTGGCATGCCTTGTCCTCTCGCTCTCCCTTTTGCTTTTCTTATTGTCTTATGGTTTGTTGACTTTGGATTACTTACTGCTTGTCCTCTTCCCAGTCCTGCCCTGGAGAATGCACACAAAGAATCTGGTCTTCTGTTTGTCTGAACTCTGGGATTAAGAAACAAAGCAGCACATCTCAACAGTGCACACGGGTTTTTGACCTTGAGCAGTTTGTTTGTGAGTTTGATTTTGCTGTCTCCTCCTCCAGTATTTCTTGAGACCCTCTCATTTCCTCTCCAAGGTCTGTTCCTACTTTGTGTTCTCAGAACTGCTTATCATGCAGGGAAGGAGAAGCATCAGTTTACTAGAAAGGGAATTGCACATTTAAACATCACTAGTGTGACACATATTGATTTTTATTTTAGGAGGTAACATGTAAAACACATAAATAAAATGGTGGCTTCCTTCTAGGTCAGGTTGTAGCCACTCCATCACTGGTATCTGATCACAGCAATGTTCACAGACTGTGCAGCCCACCTTCACACACTGACCTGACTGCAGACTCTGGAGATTTAATTTCTGCTGGATGATTTGCATCACAGCCTTGTGTCTGTGTGTGTTTGTAAAGTGGTACAATGACACCCTCTAGCCCTCTATACTGCTTTGTGTGTGAATCTGATCCCTTCACCCTCTGGTGTCTTCTGCCTTGTGTGGCTTTACAGATAAGGTACCATGTCACTGCTGAAGTTCTCTTTGAATCTACATGCTGGGAGCGACTCCACACTCCAGGCACATCTGCCATATTTAGCTACTTGTCCTGTGCTATGGCCATTCATCAGCCTGAATGCATGCTAAGGCTTAGGGACGGGAAACCTCAGCATGCAGGTATGGAGACACCTTGGGAGTGCCGGGATGCTCACACAGTGCTGTGAAATGAGACCAAAACTGGGTTCAAAGAGCTATATGTACTGCTTCAGAGACATGGCCCCCTTAAGAAGATGTAGGTAGGTTAAAGCCCATCAGGTGGAAATGCCTTACAGCTGCAGGGCTGAATACCTATTGACTTCCCATGCAAACACTTCTGGATTAATCCAAAGCACCTGCAGCCCCACCGTAGTGGGTTAAAGAGAGGTTTTGTCGTTCAGCTCACTTTCCCCCTGTAGCACAAGGGCAGTGATATCTTTAGCTGATTATTGTCTTTGTGGGATCAGATTCTTCTTGCTGACCTCTTCTTCTTCCTCGAGGACAGTTGAGCTCCCACTAGTGCTTCAGAGGAGGGTAAGTACCTGTGCATTTGCATCTTTTGTTGACTGTGGTTTGTGCTTGGTGGGTGCTGTTTGTCCAGTGACCCAGTGAAGAATGGTCTCAGCTTGAGCTAGGTGAGCCCCTTCCTGACTTCTGCTTGCTGGTTGACATGAACTACAGTCCATGGAGTTGGTGTATAGGCTACTCTGGAAAAAATAGCTTCTTACTGCAGAAAGCTGTTGTGTCATTTATTGCTCTGTGTTTTAATATCAAGTTGATTGTGGCCCCAGCCATTTCACTTGCTGTTTGTGCTCAGCTCCTGACTGCTGGAAAACCTTAATGATGGCTTTTATTTATTGACAATGGAGCTTTTCATGGCTTTGTGAAAAAGTACATGCTGCTTTTGATCATGAAGAGAATTAATACAGAAAATCAGCACAAGTTGTCTACCTTTTGAAATCTTAAGCAGGAGGCTTTCTTTTCATTTAACATCTTATTGGAAGTTGCTGTTTTAAAAAAATCATAGAAGAGCTTTCTGGAGTGCAACATTGTATCTTGGAAGGGCTTTTTACGTATCCATGTAATTCTTAAAGGACCCTTTTTTTTAACAGGAAAAGTTTTACCAAAGCTGTTTTTAAATTTACTGTGAGCTGTGCTGAAGTAATACAGAAGATCAAAGAAAGTGACTTACTGTTTTCTAGTCAGCAAAAGTTCACAGGTCTCAGTTGTGACCATACCTATTTGTTACAGATTGATCTGACTTCTTAGGAGGGAAAGAGTGAGCACAAATAGCTGACTTGTACTGAAGAAGAAAGAAAAAACACTGTTGGATATGAGGAGCTCCTGTAGGTTGTTAAAGGCAATCACTGTGCAAACAAAACAGACAGCTTCAGAAGTCCAGAGAGCTTTGTGCTCGGGGTGTAAAAAGTTTTTTGTGGTGTTTGTTGGTTTGTTTGTTTGTGGGTTTTTTTGGCACTTGACTGCCAGTGTAACTTGGCAAGCTTGTTCTGTGGGTAGTTCTTCAAACTGGCAGGAGTTGTCCATATTGCTCTTGTAGGCAGTCTGGGGCCTGAACAGGTGAGGTGTCTCTTAATAGTTACCCCTAGTACTGTGTTTTTAGGTATTTTTATTTCTTGACAATACCTAAGCGGCAGAGGATATATAGCTCAGAATGCGTTCAAATCTTATAATACTATTATTCTGAAAATTGAAAATGAGAGAAAATATCTGATGCTGTGTCAAGTGTTGCCAATCTATATGAGTCTTAAGTTTTCTAGTCTTTGGGACACAAATCAAACTGTAAGGTGCTGTGTGGGGTCGTTGTGAAACTTGAAACAACTCACAAAGTCTATGAAATAAGGATCTGGCAATGCCAAGTTATCAGTGAACCCACATACCTCTCAGCTTTGAGGGCTCCTTGGTACCCTAAGTGTCTTGCACTCAGGACTTTTGCTGAGAACAGGCAGCTCCTGGTAGTCTTTGTCTTACTTTCTGCCTCTCCCTTAGTTATCCAGCTGATTTGTCAGGTTTGCAGCACTTCTCACTCTAGAGGTCAGTATGATGTTACAAATGGAAATGGTGCAGATCCAATTCTTTTTCCCTCATGAGATGTTCCAGAGTGAACTCTAAATTATACTCCTTCCCATATAAGATGGAAGAGAAATTTTTGTACTGGGAGAATGTACTTGTAAAAGCACAACAGCCAATATGGGAAGCTCAGAGGGCGTTAAAGAAAACAATCATTGAGCCTCTTTGTTGAATGGAAGTTATGAATGCACTCGTAGTAATTTTCTGAAGCCATAGACGATAACATAATGTGAGTGGGTGATGGAAGAAATTATACAGGGTGAAATTCAGACAGCTGACAGCAGCCTATGCATCACTTAAGGCCTATTTCTGAAGGCTTAATTGTAGCTTAAATAGCACACAGGCCTTGTGCTCATCTGTGTAGAAACCAGTTCCATCTAGAATGAGCACCATGAGCAGACCTTGGAAAATGTAATCTGATCAGCTGTAAAACTTCTGCTTTGGGGAAAGGGTGTTCTGTACCGGGAACGGATGTGGGCAGTGTAGATTTATGTCATATCAGACACACTATAAAGGTCTAACGTTGTGTTTCACCATAGGATGCACTTATATTAGTCCAAAGAGATGCCATGAGAATAACAATCTTTAAACAAACAGGAAAACTGAGTAATGAGCACACCCCAGGAATTGTGGTAGCCTGCTCCATTCTGTGTGAGTTGTGTGGCTGATACCACAAAAACAACCCCTAACTTACAAGTTCTTTGGAGGCATTTTACTTTTGGCTTGCTTTCTACAAATATTCAGACTTAGTGCTGTGAATGCTTACAAAAGTAAATTTTAAGCAGTGTTATGTGACTATATAAGAGAAATTGGAACTAGATGGTCACATGCGTATTTGCTACAAAGTAGTTGCATGCTGATTCAGGAAGGGAAGAGAAAGAGCTCTGTACAGCCTCTCTGAGAGATCAACCTATCAAGCCACTTTGCATAGTGAATACTGAACACAGTTTTTCAGTCACTTCTCAGAATGTTTTTTTAAAAAGTATGGTGGGCAGAATAAAAGCTGAACCCACTGAACTCCTCCTTATCTTTACGCATTTGGATTTCTTGTAGTATTTAACTTCTTCTTTGCGTTTGCTGGACTTGGGTTTCTTAGTTCTGAGATAATCAATATTCCCTTCAAATGTATTTTGACATACATTCCTGATAACCATTTTCAGCCTGAAGTCCTAACAAATGTTATTTTTGTCAAAATGGAAAAGGTAAATAGAAGTAGTCTCCTGATGACCACTTTGAAAGCAGAAATGGAGATGAAATATTAGGAATACCTTAATAGCACACTTCAAAACACAATGCTTGATGGATTTAACTGTTTTCTTTTTAATTGAGAAGCAGCCTGCAAATCATTGCTGTTCTCTGGAAAGAGATCTGTTATTCACATGTCTGCTAAATGGTTTGTATGAATTCTATTCTGGTTCTGGGTTTGTTCACAAACCATTCACAAATTGTGTACTTCTATTATTCACAGTGTGTGATTGGGCATGTGGTATATTTTCTGCTCTCTGCTTTAATGACTGAAACATTTTGACAGGGAATAGCAAATGGTGAATGACAACGAGTAAACAACATGCAGCTTGGGGCATTTGCAAGCACTTTCAAGAATATTAACAATTTCTGAAGCCAAGGTAGTCTGACCTCTATGAATGATAAAGATTCACATCTCAGCCATTTAATTACAGATGTATTTGAGTCAGTTTGCCATTTGTCCAGCTCCGTTAAGTTTGCAAACAAAATCCGTGTCTGTGAATGATGCATCTTTCAGTCAATTCAAGCCTTGAATTAAGTAATCCTGTAAATTAAGTATTCTTAAAATTGAATTCTTTAAATTAATTCTTGAATTAAGTGAGTCTGAAACTTGGCCACAGGTGAGCAAGTTCTCTGATTTCCATATCAGAATGGTGAATTAATGTAACGTATGTCTGTCCTCTAGGAAGGTTGACATGGAAGTAGGTACCGTATTCTTGTTCAGTGAGGTTAGAAACATGGTGTTAAAGTCAGTTTGCCTGTACATTAGCATTAGAAACGCTGCATCTCTCAGATATAAGACTAAGTTATGGTCATTTAAAGATATGCTGATACTTTCATTTGAGTATAAGAATTAGTTTGATAAACCTCAGTTTCTGTTTGCATGCAAAATCCATTGACCACCTTCACTTCAGTTGGCAATGGAAAAATAACCCTATTCCAGTCCAGAAGGTTTTGAAATAGTAGATGGTGTGATTCTCACACCAAAGTATGTGCAACATTTTATTTTTTTTCTTCCCTCCCTGCAACCTAGGGTTCTCGAGCTGTATGAGTGATTAAGGTTTCATAACACTGCAGACAAAATTCTTTCCCTTGATCCATGCTGTAGATTTCTTTTACATTTTCTGCACACGTGGTACTTTCATTTCCATCAATGGGAATCCCACACGATGAATAAGGAAAAAATATTTGCATTCTGGATAAGCACCTTTTTTTGGCACTTTATTAATAATACTTACTGGGGCAAAGCTCCTACTGACTTTGATCTTGGCGAGCTGCCTACTGGGTCTGAATCCCTGGTTTGAAGAGTTGGTAGATGGCATTTTAATGTCAAGGGTCAGCAATGATTGCCATACAATTTTTCTTGCTTTCCCCACCACAAAGCTATCATCTGAAGTAAGGCATTGCAGTTCTTTTCAGCAGATTAATAGTTCTCTGCTAGTAACAGATTTTCCATTAGCCGGAAAGCAGTACACCCACTGATGAGTTTATCATTTGAACTTTGAATCCAATTGGGAAGTTGAGACGTAAACTCTGCCATGATGGTGATTTGTGGTATATTTCCAGTTTTCAGGGTCAGGTTATTAACCAGCATAACAGTGATATAAGCACGCGTCATAGAGAACATGAATCAGAGGAAGCGTCTGACAAAGACCTTGCTGTGTAGGCAGGTTTCCTAGGAAGCTGTGAAAGCCTGACGTGTGTCATGAAGCTCCAGGTATCAGATTTGAAAAAACTACAAGTGTTAACAACTTGCGTATGTGTATATAAAACTTGGCAGCATTTTTCGTACTCAGAAGGTTTTATTATTGCTTTTCTAAGGAAGGATTTTCATTATTGCTCTAAGGCAGTTACTAGAATTTCTCCTTGTTTTCCATATTAGTTCGAGGTAGAAAAACAGCAACAAGAAACCAACCCAACCACCTGTATTGGACAGCTTGTAACTTCTTACACAGGGCGTGTATTTCTTACTTTGTATTTGGTAACAGCGCTCTGGGCTCTTGTTAAAATTATACTCTTTCAATATCTTGTCTGCAAATTTCTAATATTTGTCCCATCACCCTGAAAGTACTGAAATGTAAAACATTCTGAGAGAAAACCTGTAGTGCAAGAGAGAAATGTTATTTGAGCTATGCTAACACTGGAAATCATTACCCGTACAAAATTCTGATTTTTCTGACAGGTTTCTGTCCTGAACTGGGATAAATATTGAAAATATTTATGATCAGGCAGTTCCAAAGAGCAATGTAGTGTAGAAATATTTAACATTTTTGAATAGAACCAGTATAATGTTCTATGCCTTGGCAACACATTATGGAAATTGCAGTTCAGGTGTCTCTTGCTTCTTTTCAACTGCAGGAGTTAGATAGTTTTGCAGTGTGGTATATCCCATGCTACACTCTGGTTTATAGCTTCCAGAAAGTACTAAAACAGGGAGAAGAACTCAGAAAGTACTTCCTGCAGTAGAAAAAACTCCCCATCAGATCTACTAATAATACAGAATTCTGCCTCTTATTTAACAGCTATGTATTCAGAGTTCTGGTATGGCAAGTTCTCTTTCTATCTGTGGTGTAACCATCTGTTCAGATCTACTGTGTTAGGGGCAAAAGTCTGCCCTTTAACTGTGTTCAAGATAATGCTGCATCCCACTTCTGTAGTAACTCCTACTTGAGTTGGTATAGACTGCAGATCTGAGGGTGATTCATATGCAGTGAAGTCACACAAGTTTTGTGGACTAGGTGAATAGAGTGTGAGAGTTAGTAGGGCTTGGGTTGGGTTTGAGAGAAGAAACGTTACTCTTCTGTTCTGGTGTCTTAAGCCATGCCTGGGGGGCAGGAGGTGAAGCTTTTAATTGCAGTTCTGCAAATGACCTGCCTCTTTCCACTTCTGCACGGTGGCTTCTGTGCTTTCCACCTGGGACAAGAAGGTAGTCCTCATTGAGGAGCTATTATCATACAGTTACATATCCAAGCACTAGATATCTAAATAAATAGGCACAATAAAATTCCCGCATGTCGCATGCAGTTAATTCTGTGCATTGTAAATATAGGAGACTGAAGCACTGGGAGAAGCTGCCAGTTCTCCCAAGTGTCCTTGCTCCTCTGAAGGCTTCGCTTTTAGCCACTAGGTGTTGCAGCAGCTTCTCTTTGTGTCATGGGAAGTCGGAGAGGGAGAAGCTTGGAGAGCCTGGCATATAAATTAAGAATGAGTAATTGGAGAAGATCCACACTCCTCTAGAAGCAATACACAGACTAGATAATATGCCTTGCAAGACTAATGAGATGATAGGATTTCCAACTTCATGTTTTCCAATTGCTTCAAATGAAACCCCATTAGAAACAGCTGGTCTGATTCTCAACCAGTATAAATTGTCCTATTTTTTTAGTCTTAAATAGCACTCAGCTGGCCTACCCCAGATATAAACTCTGGCCTAGGTAATGCGATAGCCATCAGCTTGGAATGGAAACTTTAGCACTACTTTTACAGGCAAATTTATTTTAATGTATTATCAGGAAAATCCATCATATTTCCAGGTATTATGTATCTGAAAAGGTAATCACCAAGACTGCTAAGACGACAGAGTTAAAGTAATGCACATATCCCCATCATCACTGCTCAGGGCAGCTAGGTGAAACTTGAGTCCAAGCCATATGCTGGTAACAGGTAATCTAGGGCCAGATGCTCTGAGCCAAAGGCATCTTCAGCTTCCTGAATCCAAAGAAAGAGAATTGCATCACAGTTTTCAGTGGCTGCTGAGGCTCATACAGAGCTGGAAATACATTGCGTAAGATGACCAGAAGTAGCTTTTTCGTATGAGTAAAGTGAATGAGATTTAAACAGATTAATCATGTGAGACTATTTTTTTTTCTTATTTAAACAAAAATTAACAAATGATTTGTTGCTCATTCTAGGCCAGATTCTCCTTAAATTCAGAAGAAATGGCAAATCTGACCCTTAATATATCCTCTTAACTGGAGTTCGCGTGACTGTTGAACAGTCCATTGCTATAGCCCTTCCCAACAGTGTTGTGCTTATAGATTTTTCACCTGTGTTGAAAGAATTGTCTTACTCCTAGACTTAAGGCCTGAGCCATGGTATCTGAAGTCTGCAGCGATGCAAAATTGTGAGGGTGGGGAAGTTTATTTTCTAAAGTAGGGGGAAAAGAAACTGCAAATAGAGCAGGATTAATGGGGGAAGGAGAAATATTTTTCCATAACCATTGATCTACAGAAGATCTATAGGTCTATTTCTGACCTACTTTAAACTAATTTCAGAGCAGTTGATGTCAATATACAGCGCTTTAAAAGAAAGACTTCAAATGAGCTTGCTTGGGGAGTGGAACAACACTGAAGCTCTTGGATATTTGAAGCTGTGGGACTAATTTTTGGGGAATAAATGGTCTGAAAGAATTGTATCCTAGATTACTTTCCAAATTAATGACAACTTTCCTCCATGCTTGTGGTTTTATGGAATTACAGAAGCAATACAGAGCCGCGTGAGTAATTGTTATAAACCCGAAGCCCTTGTAGTATAGGCGTCAATAGAAGTGTACTCAGCAGTCAAGGATTGTTATGCTAATCTGTATATATTGATCAGTTAAAAATTATTAAAAAGGCCCTATTCAAACTACATGGTTTATAATGGGATATTAGTTGGTTAAAATTATCGCATCATAGATAACAAATTTCCTTTCTTTGATAATAAAACATTAAGTTAACAAAGCTAGGAAAATTCTAAAAATACAATGGACTTGTCTTGTTGCTCACATTTCTCTCAAGGCAGACAGTGTAAATCACTGGTCATGTTATTGCTATTTACATATCGCTATTTCCTCTCGCCTGTTTTGCATTAGCCTTGCCACAGTTCAGTGTTTGAATTGCAGCTCTGTCTGGAGACTGCTTTGCCACAGTTGTTTCCATTGCAGTTAAACGATAGGAGATACTACTAAAATTGATCTTGGTTTTTCAAATGAGTTGTTGTTTCAAAATTTCAGTCTGGGGATGCATCTTATTTGACAGTGCCCCGATGGAAAAAATGAAGGCATATATATACTGGGAATCAAGATGGGGCAGAAAAATACAAAACAAGGGACCAGCTTGAAGGCTGTATCAATTTAAAACCCTCAGTGAAGTTGTACTCTATTTCAGTACCTTAGAAGTCATGTTCTCATGCTTTTGTGTCCAATCTTAATGACTAATATTTACTTCAAATATGAAGGCCAAGGGTTTCATGTAATAACATGCTTCCAAGAGGAGTTTCAAGTCATTAATACTATAAAACCTGTTGTAAAATCGGGAGGGTGGCCAAGTGGTGGGACAACAGCCTTGCATATATTGATAAGATCCCTGTCCAGGAAAGAAAGTAATCTAAAACTGACATCACCTGGCCATCTGTCCCAGTAAGGACTGCATTATATTCCACATTAAGTGAATCTAGAGGGCACTACACCCTCTTCCAGACCTACTCAGTGATACTTACTTTTTCACCTGCAATTTATGTTCATCTACTGCTAAACATGTTTCTGAAAACAGATGAATTAAATGTAGATACACTTAAAAAATTAGAACTGTTTGGCCTCATTTGCTTCTCTCTTTTTTTATTTTATTTTATTTTACACTGTTGAACGTTGATGCTTTTAGAGAAGTTTCATCAGATAGTTGCTGCTATAGCTGTTTCTTCATGTACTATAAAAGCTTATATTTGTGTTCATTCTGTTAAGACACTTCACTTCACCTGATAGAAACTGACTCTCACTGTGCTGAAAGCAAAGGAGTTCTACTGATATGTGCCAGGGTTTTTGGGGCCAGAGATACCACACTGGTCTTCTACATGAGCATGTCGTCATTTTTGTGTGAAAGAAGGGAACAAGGAGAGGAAGGAAAAGCAACATGCATCTTTCAGTATTTACTGGCTTCCCATTAGGGGAGAGGCTGTTTGCATCTGCTTTCGTTCTTTCTAATCATACGAGATTTTAATAATTTGGGCTGAAACTACAAGCTATGTTCAAGATCTCAAACAGCAAAGATCTTAGTGCCATTCACTTGGGTGCTATCACCGGTAAGGGAAGAACTGTATTTGCTCTGTTGATCATAACCAGCTGATAACATCTAGCCGACAGACTCATACGAATAATTCATGTGGCAGAATATAAAGACACCAGGCTTGACCTGCCTGCCTTGTGGGAGGAGGGACTGCCTGCTTTGGGAATGCCACATTTCTCATTCATATACGTCCCTCATGCTGAGTGAGGACCATGGGGGTATATTCTGGAGATGCTTTCCCACTCTGCTCAGCATTGAAACTGAGAATGTGCCAGGACATCATGTGTGCCCCTAGGCCCCATGGAGACTGGTTCCTCATGTTCCTGGCACTCAGACTCACCTTTCTGCTGCCAAGGCAGCTTCATTTTTAATCTGAGAGCCTTCTATGACGGTGTGGCTGAAGGGGTGGATGAAGGGAGAGCGGTGGATGTTGTCTTCCTTGACTTCAGCAAGGCTTTTGATACTGTTTCCCATAACATCCTTGTGTGTAAGCTCTGGAAGTGTGGGTTAGAAGAGCGGACAGTGAGATGGGTTGAGAACTGGCTGGACAATAGAGCTCAGAGGGTTGTGGTCAGCGGTGCAGAGTCCAGCTGGCAACTTGTAAGTGGTGGTCTTCTCCTAGGTCAATTCTGGATCCAGTCTTATTCAACATCTTCATCAATGATGTGGATGAAGGGATCAAGTGTACCCTCAGTAAGTTTGCTGACGATACTAAACTGGGAGAAGTGGCTGATAACACCAGAAGGCTGTGCTGCCATCCAGAGAGATCTGGACAGGCTGGAGAGCTGGGCAAAGGCAAACCTAATGAAGTTCAACAAGGATAAGTGTGGAGTCCTACACCTATGGGGAGGAACAACACCATGTACCAGTACAGGTTAGAGGTAGACCCACTGGAAAGCAGCTCCATGGAGATGGACCTTGGTGTACTGGTGGACAATAGGTTATCCATGGAACAGCAATGTGCCCTTGTGGCCAAAAAGACCAATGGTATCCTGGGGTGCATAAAGAAGAGTGTGGTCAGGAGGTCCAGGGAGGTGAAGAGACTGGAACATCTCTCTTATGAGGAAAGGCTGAGAGCCCTGGGGCTGTTTAGCCTGGAAAAGAGAAGACTGAGAGGGGATCTTAGTAATGTTTACAAATATCTGAAGGGTGGCTGTCAAGCAGAAGGGGCCAGTCTCTTGTCAGTGCTGCCCTGTGATAGGATGAGAGGTAATGGTAGCCAGGTGAAACACAGCAAGTTCCACCTCAACATGAGGAAAAACTTCTTCCCTGTGAGAGTGACAGAGCCTGGAACAGGCTGCCCAGAGAGGCTGTGGAGTCTCCTTCTCTGGAGCCATTCAAGATTCACCGGGATCTATTCCTGTGTGGCCTGCCCTGGGTGTTCCTGTGTTGGCAGAGGGGTTGGACTTGATGATCTCTGGAGGTCCCTTCCAACCCCTACCATTCTATGATTCTGTGTGTGGCAGGTTACAGCAGGGCTCGGGCTGCTGAGGTCAAAGTCCATTAAGATGCTGAGCTGTCTTCTGCTAAGCACCCAACAGCTCCACTTTTCAAGACTGTCACAATTTTGACTGTGTGGAAAGTAATTATGCTAAAAATGTGAAGGAACAAAGGCATGTGGGTTTTTTTTTTCCTCTTTTAATTCTCTTGCATCTTAGTTTTGCATTTGTAAAATGAGAACAATATACTGCTGCTCATAAAAGTGAAGATGTGTTTTGTATTGCTCATGAATCATGCAAATGCTGTGTGATGTCCCATATGCTAGTAAAGCATACAAGGAAACAAGCAATGCTATTGTCAGAGCTTAGCCTTGGCAGAGGTGGGAGGGAGAAAGCTGAGAGATTTTTCTGTGTGGATATCGAAGGAAAGCACTAAGCAGTTGCTTTCTGCAAGTTATTTCCACTCCTCGCTGAATGAGCAGGGGATCTTGAAGAAGGATGGTGTGAGAGGACAGCATTTATATTTCCATTCATAGCAGGATGGAATGAAAATACTTATATCTTTCATGTTTCTGGACTTTCTGAGTATGAATTGAAATGAGGTCTGCAGGCATCTTTCCTGCTGAGTTCAAGGCTCAGGACTGGCCTGGGTGAAGTGGTAAGGTGAAATGGGTATTAATGGTTTTGGGGGATCCATTTGCTAATAGAGGTGACGTCATAAATTCCCCTTTTGTAACAGCCTGCTTGTGGCTGTGTCCCAGCTTGCATCCAAGTCTGTATTTGCAGAATGTCCATGCAGCCAGGGCCACAGTCCCAGGTGGTGACCATGCTGGCAGCAGAAGCAGAACCACCCTTCCCTGTTGAGATTCACAGACATAGGAGAGTTGCGTAGCTGAGATGGGAGCACCAGAGGAGGGGAGGGTGGAATGTGGGATAGCACTTAAGCACCATGATCATTTCAGCCTCTCAGTGAGCCCTGTGATGAGTTTGAAGGGTAAGAAGGGCTTCTCTCATTTGAAAGACTTTGCCTTGTGCTCTCCCAGGCTCCCACATCACAATCCATTTTATAAGTGCAGTCATTCTGGATGCTCACTAGGTGAGTTCCCAGATACATTGCCTCTCTGATGCTGAAATATTTTGATTTCCATCTCAAACATTCTGCTCACATAATGGAAAGTTGTGTTAGTGTAGGTATCCTTGAGTCTGAACAAGGGAGGACGTTTCCACTGTGCTGATAAGTAGGCCACAGATAAGAAGAGGTGGTATGACTCAGTCTTATTAGAAGGTATTAAACCACTACCTCTTTTATCCCTACAAGCATAACCTGAGGAGGGCTGTGGGTGGCTGTAATGTTGCGGTCTCGTTTTCTTAGTATTTTTGTTGCTCAATAAACATCAATGCACTGTAGGAGAGTTAGAGATTTTTACTTATCTAGAGCTGTAAAAGTGATGGGTTCCCTCAAATTTAATGCCCCTTTTTCCTTTGTTCCACTGATGACTGGCATCATCTATTCATCTCCTGGAGGGTTTTGAGCTCTCTTATTATGTTTGTCTCTTGCTGCCCTCGTTTCTTTGCACAATTTCTATATTCCCATTGTTTTAGCTGAAATTAGCCCAAATCCAATCCCTAGACTTGGCAAATTTAAGCCTTGATATGAGGAAGTTTTTAATATGGGAATCATCTTGCTGGCTTGGGAACTTTTTGAGCTTTTGAAAAGCAGTGATCTTGTTTCTATAGGACCTCAGTAGATGTTCTTGCACTTTCTGATCTCGCGTTCTCATCTGCCTAAGAGACACAGTTCATGGTTTAGCACCTTGGTTTCACAGTTCATGAAATTGGTCTAGCCTTGAAGTTTTCACTTGAGTAAATCTTTTTTCACACTTACCTAAATTAGGATCAGGTCCTAAAACATTGAGGTATTACAAATGTATAACAGAGCTTTTTCCACGTAGATGACTCCTTTCCCCACAAACCTCCAAAATTCATTTTGTATGAAGTTAAACTTTGGCCCAAGATGCAGGGAGGGAAGAGTTCTGCTCATGGAGATCATCTGTTAGAAGATCATCTTCTTCCAAATGCAAAAGAAATAATTTTGAAACAAAACAGGAATATGAGACCTGTTGTTCCATGATACCAGATTAAAATATGCACAGATTTATTTTCTATTTTTTTTAGAAGCTTTTTTTATTAAACCTCTCAGGCAATTCAGTGAATTTGATCTTCATTTGCAAATTATTTCAGTTGAGAGATCAGTCCTTTTTGTGAATAAAATATTTGCCTGAAAAATATTTGCTTGGCTGTAGCAAACCAGTGTATGGGCCTGTGCAATTCCTCTCCATGGGATGTGTTTAACCCTGGGTGACACGCATACTGTCAGTGCTTCACAGTCTGCAGTGGAGAATGTGTTAGGAATAATGCTGTGGTTCTTGGGATCTCGGCTCATTTTATACTTGCCCATAATGGACTCTTACCCGAGGATGAAGTGTTGCCTTGTGGGCAAGTTCCCAGGTGCAGATTTCTCTTGTAGCTGAAAGTTCCCTTTCACGCTTTCCAACTGCCAGCCCATGAAACGCATGTGCAAAGGAGCGCTGTACAGGCAACTGGTGACAGGACGAGAGGGCAGGGACTGAAGCTGCGCCAGGGGAGGTTTAGGCTGGATATCAGGAAGCGCTTCCTCACAGAAAGGGTGATTAGACACTGGAATGGACGGCCCAGGGAGGTGGTGGAGTCGCCATCCCTGGAGGTGTTTAAGGAAAGACTGGATGTAGCACTTAGTGACATGGTCTAGCTGATGTCATGGTGTTGGGTCATAAGCTGGACTTGATGATCTTGGGGGTCTATTCCAGCCTCAGTAATTCTGTGATACAGTAGAAATGCTTTTCAAGCCTCAGGCTGCCATAAGATGAGCAATAAGTGTGTTCTTTGTTGCCGAATCAGACGTCTTTTAAAATTCCTTGCTGTTGTCTTGTTGCTTATTACCCTCCCATGGGCGGAGGGGGTGTGTGGAAATAGTATAACGTTTGGTAGTAAATTGGTGAAATGATGACTGCAGGGTTCTGCATCCCTTAGGAACTTTTCTGCTGTGGTATATTGAAAGCTATTTAAAATATAGGTCCATCCCCACTTCAGAGTATGCTAATATATTAATTTTAATGACCAAAGAAATTAAGAGTAGTTGGATAGCTCAAGTTCTAATACAATATGTAAGACTGAATGAAAAAGAAATTAATTTTAAATGGTTTGCAGACATACAAAAGATTCATTCACTGTGTATAACATGCTCAGTAAAATAATATCCTTTAATGTTCTGAACTCTTCATGCTTTTCATGAAGCTGCATCTAATTGTACTACTTGGAGTTGACTAATTCTGCCACTGCCTTCCTTTGAGAAAAATAGCATTTCAAGACATGACTAGCACTCTAAGTAGTCATTAATTCTTAATTCAGAATGAGAAATAAACTTTTGTACTGTATATATCATCCTGAATACCATGCAAAATGCATGCAGTCAGGTCACTTATTTTAAAGTTAAAATTAGTTAATACTGTGTAATTTTTATTTATTTAAAAAAAAAAATTACAATCCTTTAAAATATTAGCAAAAGCCAAACCATTTACTAATATAAATGTTGGGTTTATTGTCATATACTTATTAACATATTGCAACAAGGCTTTTTTATATTTATACTGCATGATGAAGCTCAGCTTCTAGGAACACTTCACTTTTTGAATATTAAATTTGAATATTTGAACTTTTTGAATATTAAGTAGGAGCTTGCAATCATACCTGTGTGAATGATCCACTGCTATTTTTATTTGTTAAGAATACTTAAGCTACCATTCTTCATTGTATTTAGTTTGCCTTAATTAAATGAGGTGGGGTCATCTGTCTATCACATCATTTTCAAGTGGACATTCCCCTCAACAGTTCCTAGGGAGCTGAGTTAAAGTTTTCTGGGATGAAGCTCACCTTTTCTTCATAATGCAAGAAATCTTGCTTATAGAGACAACCCTTCCAATGTGGTCCCACAGTTGACTTTTCTATTTGGTTGTGAAAGAGGTCATAATAGGCCAGGTTAGCAGACATGTATTTAGAATGGGTCAGCTTGATATTGTACCTTCTTGTGCAGCCACAGCTGAATCTGGATGAGGACCTCAGTGCTTAGGAACACGGTGGACAAAAGTATCAAGGGGTTTTCCTTTATGTAAGACAACAAATTCAATGACTCATGTTTCTCATTGTGACTCCTTGGGCCCCTTGCATAGTGAAAGTATTTGGCCAGATTTAGGCTTGTGCAACATTTTGGCAGCACTTAGGTGTCTCTAGCCACTAAGAGACACTTAAATGAGATACCAGTACATTGGTACTTTCCTCCAGTGAATTACACTTGAAATTGTATCTATTTTTTTTTTTCATTCAGAAGCATGGCTATAAAGAGCAGAAATATATATATGTATACTTAGTGTTCACCTTATACATACACACACATGCATGCACCTGATGTCTACTTTTGAGGAAAATTCAGCTTTATCAGTCCTGTATGCCTTTGATCTTTGCATCAGAAGTGATAAATAATGAAGTTTGGAAGAGGCTCTGTGGTCATTTCACATACAACAGAATACAAAAAGAAATGGGGTTTTTCAAGGAAGTTGTGATTTCCCTAAAAATTGTTTACATAAGAAGAGGGTAAATAAGTTTAGTCCATTTGCAATCTTACAGTGAGAAACTATGTGAAAAATCAAATGACAATGGCTGTGATAAACTGTCCACATGGGTGGTGGGGATAGTGCAGATGAGAGGGACATGGGATGTTCAGCAAGGGGCAAGCCTCTCTAGAAGATGAGAATAAAGAAATCTTTTAAGGAGTAGGCTAATAAGAACTTCCCAACCCTGCAAAGACATGATTAAAAATAGTCCTTTTGAATGTCTGGAATTTAACCCAAAGCCCGTTTGGACATTTTAGCATGCAGCAGGTTGTGTTCATTTCAAAATCCATCCTTTTGCAGCCTTTGAGCACCAGGGTTGAGATGCTGTTTCTCTCTTTTCATCCTTTCTCTTTTTGACAGGACCTGGCATTATTTTCTCTTGGGCAGCAAGTCATTGGAAATAGGTTTCCTGATCCCTTGTGGTAACCGGAGCAGAGCTGTGTCCTGAAATTTCAGCCTTCTAATGAAGAGCTTAGGAGAGGAATCTAGCCTGTTCAAAGGCCTTTCCACCTATTTATTAGACACAGGACTACACAGAAATCAGCAGCTGTCAGACTGCCAGCTCTTTTTGAGCCCCTGACCAATTTTTGTTCATCTCTGGAATTGGCTGTTCTGCCTCTCGCATTCAGTCTCCGAGAATAGAGACAGCTGAATTTAAAACTATAATATCAGTGCTGCTCTGGCTTCTGTGCTGCTAATCAGGACACAATGTGTTGCTGAGGATCCACGCTATGTTATGCAACTCATTCAGTCTGTAATTTAACCCAGTTCCCCTCCTGTTGTAGCAGAACAGCTACAGACACTTATGTGACCATTCCAGGCTGTGTGGCTCCCACTGTTTCTTAATTGCTGACATAACAAACTATACTGGTGGTGGTGAGCTGGCCTTCAGGGATACCAGAGACTTTTGAAATTGAAGTTAATTTATTTTTAGGGTTCTCATGAACATGTAAAATATCCAGTGTTTACAGCTCAGTAGCAGGATTTGTACTGTCAGGATATTATAACATTCCCTGGTGCTAAGTGCAGGAATGTTTTAAAACTTTCCCTTCCTTTTGGTTTTTCAGTAGCAGTTGGTCTAGGCAGTTGTGATGCTTGAAACATTAAATGCTTCCAGTACCTTTTCAATTTGGGGTTGTTCAGAGGTCAGCTGAGTGATGGATTAAAGAGGAAAAAAAAAGTGTTATATTGACTGAAACTCTCTACTAACGGTAGGAAAAAGCAAGTGCAGTAGTAGATACAGCCACAATGACTTTTTTTGTCTTGCAGGAGACAAGCTCAGAGTTGTGCTTCCACTTCAGCCTTGTATGTGGTACTATCCCTTGGCAAGTCACCTCCTGCCAAGCCCAGTAGGGAAGGAAATGGGTGGGTGAGCAGGCATCTGTCAGGGGCTTGTTCTGGTAGCAATACATACTTCCAGTGCTGTTTCTGCAGCTGGTGGCACAGCCAGCTGGGGACAAAAGACCAGAGATTCCATACTGTGACTACCTTCATCCTTCTGCCTCTACCCTGGTATAGTTATCCTATCCTTTGCTGTCCTGCTGGATTTCATGCTATGAATGTGCCAAGTTCATCAGCCTGTTTCTTTGGAAAAAAACCCACTTCCTTTCAAACCCATCCAAAGGTGCTGACATCAGTGGAAGCCTTACTTTCCTTGAGGGGCTTTGTATCAGGTCATCATGTGGTGTGTAGGGCTTCCTGTAACTTGCTAAATAGGTAAAATTGATGCAACCTTTTAGAGGAGAAGCAGGGAGGGGGGAAAGTACAGAGATGTACACACCCTTGAGTAATTTAGCCTCCATGAAATTTAGAATTTTTCTTTTTTTTATAGTATTCTGAAATATTCAACCTTAGTGATTTCCATTTTCTCCTGCTAGATTTCCAGACTGTAAAATAGGAGACAATCTGTTACTTCAGGCAGTGGCTAATCATGGATTTCTTGCTGTATGGTGTTTCTGCTCCGTGGATTGTGCAGTTCCTCAGGCAGGAGGACCCTCTTCTCGAAGCCAGGAAGGCAGCATTTTATGCCGGAAGGCACTTGCCTGCTGGCACCAGCTGACATTTTTCTTCAGCATGTTCCTACATGTGGTAGAGCAATGAGGAGCTGAACTGGTGTGTAAGATATCCACAACCAGTGGCTTTCTGATGGTTCCAATTGAAAATTCTGGGGATGGATTTTAAACCATAAAGGTGTGGGTACGTTCAGGTCTAGGCTCTTTTTGCACCAACTAAACAAATGTAAGACAACATTTGAGCCAAGACTTTTCCTGACAGGTCATGGGAACCATAACCTTGGGTTAGATTATGTTCTTATTCACATTTGGTTTAATTTTATGTAATGACTGCAGCTACCAGGTAATTCTCTGCCAGATGCAGTTGAAGTTAATACATGAAGCAGGATGTTCTCAGTGAGCCTTTTACCTTTTTTGCTCACATTGTGAGCATCTAGAACATTGGCCAGCATTGTGGGGTTATAAGCAAATGAAACATGGAATAATTCTTACCTTAATTTGTCTGAAAAATAGCTGAAGCACAGTGCTGTTAGACAACTAAGCTTAGTGAGATAGCATAGTTTTAATAACTTTGTACTCTTACTCTGCTTTTCATAACTAAGATATATCTAAGGAATAAGGGAGAAAAGCAATATAACAGGAATTCTCAGTGTAGTGAAGGTTCATTGAAACAGAGGTGGTATTACAGTAGTTCTTAAGCAGAACATACCTGCTTTAGCATAGAAAGAATTATTTTCAGGTAACAAAATATTAAATAAATGATTGTACCTTTATATCACCAGTAAGATGCCACTTTTAAATTAAGTGACAGAAGGAAACATCAACTGAATGAGGTATACTTTTCTTTTTTGGAAGTAACTGAGTGCTGGGATCAGGCTTTGAGCAGAATTGCTGGTCGTGGAAGATGAGAAATTCTTTACCTGCTTTGATATCTCAAATAGAACCTATGTCTTTGGCACCGTTGGGCTTGACTCTGCACAAATGCAACCTCATCCGAAATTTCAGGAATTCAGTGAATGGGGTTTCATTTATTTCCCACAACTTTTCTTGGCCTGAATTTCATTCAAATACAGCTGCAAAATTCTAACCAGTGGTACTTGACTGCTAATAGGAAAAGTGAGTTTCCTACGACCCTGAACTTGAGTCTCAGTAAGGTTACTGTCAACGTCTACTGTCATTAGGATTTTTAAAGTAAGAAGGAAAAGACAACATATACTTGAATATATTGTTCTGAGTATTGACAAGGGGAGAAAGGTAACAGAAGTCTGAATGCCTCAATTACTGTTGCACTGCCTTAAAAAAAAAAAATAAAAAATTACATTACAGAATCCAAGCCTGCCAAGAGTGTGTAGCTATGAAGCCAGCAAGGACTCCCCTCCACACACTCCTCCTGTGGGTATAATTATGGTATTTGCCTCTACACGTTCCAGCACGATGATGACTAGAATAATAATAATAATTGAATATTCTGATGTTACCTAGCAATGATGTAGTTTATACCTTGCCAGTGTGTTCTAATGTTATGCCTAATAAAAGCTGACAAGACTTGCTCTAAGTCTTAATCCATCATCAACACTATAATCTACTCAGGTGAGCTGTATTTTCCTTCTTGCACAGATAAATAGCATAAAAATTGGATCATTCAAAGAAACATTGAAACAATGTTCTGGGCACCGTTACTGTGTGTGCCAGTTTCCTTTTGTCCTCCATACCTGGCTTAGCTTCAAAAAGTGCCTTTTGCTGAGGAAATTCAGGTTCTCATAATCGGGGATGATTTTTCTTTGAAGCAAGAGGTCATCTTTTCCCCTCTGTGCTAAGAGGGAGGTGCACATGAGGGACTAGGAGACCACAGACATGTTTAACCTCTGTGTGGGCCCATTGCCAAGGATGTGGTACAGGATATTTATGCTTTTTCATCTCCATTCCTTGCTCTTTAGTGGATCAAACTTCTAGGCAAGGGCTGCCCCCTTCCTCGTGCATGTAGGAATACAAGATGAAAATGTAGCAGCAGCCAGAGCTTTGTCAGTGATGGTCAGTAATTAATGATTGATGGTAAGAAAGTACTGAATGGAGAGGAAAAATATTTGCTAACTGAGAAGCCTTCAGGCAGAGATGGGTCCACAGCAGAAGCAGTAATGCTGAATGTTGTTGTCTGAAAGTAGGCTGGGGAGAAAAGGGGGAAGAGGGACAGTATGCCAAGAAAGGGATGGGCATGGTGGCTTTGCTTGTCCCCCAGCATAAATGATGGGTTCAGATGGCCCAGACTTTTCCTCAGTGGTGCAGGAGAGGTATGAAACTTGGTTTTATGCACAGAAGTGTAGACCTGCAGCTACAGTCCACTGCAGGACATAGTGCCTTCCTTTCTTTCCTCCAAAAGCTGTTGTACTGGTTGGAAAATGTGAACAACTGTGGAGGTACCTTAAAGCCTGTTGTGTCTGTGCTTAGCTGTCGATGGCATCATTCCTTAAGTGAAAGCTGGGGACAGTAACTTCACATGTCACTGATGTGATCAACTCCCTGTAGAGTTCTAGCTCCTGTTGTTGTCCCCCAGAACTCAAGATGTAATTTTAGAAAAGCATATGAAAAGTCAATTTTCCCAAACCTTAATCCTGAAATATCTGTTTATTTGACCTTTTAGTTCAGTCAGAATTGGCGTGAGTTCAACTTCCTGCTAAATGAATGCTGCCTTTTGATTTCAGACAGACTCGCACCAGTTCAACTATATTTAAAAGGTATTCCTTCAGCTTTCTGAGGCTTATCAGCTGCAGTATTATAAGGCTGCCAGGTGTGGGTTACCTGAACAAGATATCCCAAATATAAGTCCTTTGTGTGGATGTTTCTTAACAAATTATATTTTTCATGTGGTAATGTCAGATCTTCGGTTAGGAGTCTAAAACCTATGGCAGTCTGGGCCATCAGTTGATATATTTGTCTCTTTTTGTCTCAGTTTTCATTTCTGTGTTTCTGTTGGAGCAAAACTGGTCAAAATGTCTTGACTAATACCTAAATGTTGAAAAGTTTCAA
>JAAGNO010026215.1:37706-49727 GCA_033439905.1 Ceryle rudis
AAAAACCCACAAAAACCCAAACCCCAGTAAAAATTGCAGAAGGCAGTAGAATAGATAGGTCTATAACTGGTAAAAGGAAGCCCCCTGGCAGCTCAGTGTTTGCTCACTGAAGCAGATGTCTGTTCAGCCTCCAGCTGCCCTGTGTAGTCCATGCTGCAAGCTCCCTGCTGGAGAGTGGCCATTAAGGGACATGCTCTCATGCTCTTCTTAAAGCCAGATGATGGGAGCAAGGCTTCATTGGATGAAGTGCAAGACATAAATGCCAGATATAAAGATCATCAGAATAAAGATTTCTGCTGATTTTGGTGGTCCTGCTTCCCTTTCTCTGACCAGTGCCCCATGCTCCTGCAGAAGCAGGTTTCTTCTTTCCTCTGGGTGAGCACAAAATGGTCTTTGTGAGCCAGTGCCAGAAGATGATGTTGCACTCTGATGGCATCACTGGTGGAGAAGGGAAAAATACTTGTTTTGGCAAACCAGCCAAGGATGTTGAAAAGAAAGGACAAGGACATGTAGCAAGCTAAGCAGCTATATTTCTCCATACTGGTAACTGCATGTATGACACAATCCTGGGCTGAAGATCACTCCCAGTACTGCACAAGTATCTCCATCAGAAGCAGCAAGGTTACTTCAGATTTATGTCAGTATTCCCAGGAGATTACTAAAATGTTCAATCATCTTTAAGAACAATCCCTGCAATGCCACTGAGCTTATAAAAAGGATAAAATGTAAATATTGTTGAAGTCTAACATAGCACTGGCATCAGTGTGATATTTAAAGAGTTTTTTATCAGTAGCCTCTCCAAAGATTTATATCCATTTATCAATACCTTGCTAAATTAAATACATAAAATCTTTACATAAGACATAACAAAAAGTCATGAACAATATCAGTATTCAGACAGTATTAGTGACATTCAGTGTGACAAAATGCGTAGGAAGATGGTTGTCAAAGCCCTGTGATAGTGAAAATGACTTTGTTCACAGTACAAAGATATTACTTATCTCTCTTAAAGTCTGGAAGGCTGCTAAAAAAAACCTCCTATATATTTTGAAGTTACATTAAATGCATCAGCATACCATTAAAGTCCTCGATGTTTTGTTTCTATTGTTCTGCTGTAGGAGCAGTCCAGTTTTTCCCCTTCACACCATTCCCTCGAGAAACAAAGAAATAAACCCCCCAAACCTGAGCAATTGTAACTATGTTGGGTTTTTTTCCTTCATTTGCTTTTGTTTGGTTGGTGGTTTTTTTTTTTTGTTTTTAACACAGTGCTAAACACAAAGCAGTGTTCATCATTTTCTAAGAGAAATCTGATGACGCGGATAACGTATGCAGAATCTATGTGAGAATTTCTACAAATGGATTGTTTCCACGCAGGGAAGCACGCTCTGTCCAGGAGTGCAGACCTGAGTCTGCACATCTGTCCTGAACGAGCTGTAAAAAGGGAAATCCTGAGCATTTTGAGATGAAGATAATAGAAGCAACGGACACAAAGGTTTCTCTTATGTTTACTCCAGTACATACAGAGACTAGAAAGCTCCCAAAAGCACAGGAACTGATATAGTAAGTTAGGGATCTAGGTGTTTAAGTTCTGTTGGTCTTAAGGGGAGATTGATACCTTAGTATCTTGCACATCAGGACTTAGGCGCTCCAAGATGTGTGCCTTGCCAAACAATGCAGCAGATGCACAAGGCAGGTATGTACCTGGAGAAGTGAGGGGAACGTGGTCAGCAGCACTCAGTGCATCTGTGGTAGGACCTGCACTGGGTCTGGCTTTGACAGATGATTTGACACCTGAGGTGTTAGAGTTAAGCCTGAGCAGAGTATGCTGAGAGGCCTGGTTTCCATGTGAATGGACATGGTTATCTCTGTGCCAGAGTCAGTGCAGGAGAAGCTATAAATACAGCTGCTACTTTGAATTGTGGGTCAGGAGCATTACTCAAAGTTGCAGTGCGATTTTTTTTCTGCAGTTTCTCTGGGTTGTTAGCAGCATCATGGCGATTTTTTCATATTTATCCAGTGTTGTTGGTCTGTGGAACATGCCCACTGAATCAGAAAGAGGCAGAAGAGGATAACAGGGGAACAGCACTCTGCCAACCCACAGCTGTGACCTTTCTGTTTACTATATTTATTTATTTAATTATTTATCGTTTGCTAAAGGAGTGAAGCAGCAAATCACCAACAATAACAGAAAAATCAATACCCGCCTCTGCTTCTTTTGTGAGATCTGGAACGTGGCCTCAATCTGTCAGACTGAATTACAGAGACTGTGGGTGTCAGCAAGGGCTCAAACAAATAGAACTGCCACACTGCTCATTGATAAAAGGCTTAGGTTTGTACCAGTGTCACCATTACTGCTGCCTTCAAAAGGCATAGGGAACACTAACCTTTCAGATGAGAATTATGCAGCAATGAATGTGTTCACTTGCACTTTGCATGTAAGAGTGCACTAATCTCCAGAATAAAAAGGGTAAACAAATAGTGTGACAAATACAAGGCTCTGGGGCATTACCTTGCTAATGGATGTTAAATCAAATGGATGTATTTGAATGGAAGGTGATATATCAACACAGGGATGTCATCCTAAAATAGGCCATTGATCCACTAGCTGAAAATCCAGTCTTTGACAAAGGTCAATGCATCAGAGAGAGGAACAACCTCTTCCAAACTCATCATTTTCCCAGGCAACAGTAAAAGGCTGTATCAGTATAAAGAGGAAAGCTTCCTTCTGTGAATCCAGATGGTAATTAGTTTATACCCTGGAGCATGAAGATTAACATCCCTTATCACTTTTACTTTTGCCAGTGGATCTTAAGCTATTACAATGACTTTCTGAATCTTTGAGTAATATACCACGTGATTTTCATCTTACGAAAACGAGATGATGGAAAGGTCCAGCATGGTCTTTGTACTGTCCCACTGCCATTTCTGCTGACAGACTAGGAAGGATAGCTGCTCATGCTGGTGGAGGAAGAGGACTGTGACCACCAGTGGTGTCAGGACTAGCTCCAGAGAAATCAGAAGTTACCATTGGGATTTATAGGCACCAAAACAAGCTTAGAAGAGGAGATGAACGTAACTTTACTATTATGCTTAGTATGAGAGAGAATTAAACCATGTTTGATTTTCATCTTTACAGATGCTTGATATTGTGAAATGTAGCACACTGCTCTTTCCTAAGTAATAAAGACTGCACAGAGAGTTTGTAAAGCAAACTGCAACCCACAGAGCAGTGCGGAGCTTGGGCTGTGCACTGTAAGCAGCTGCCCTGCTTCTAGAGTCGCCTGGCTTTTGTGTCTTGGGAGGCAGGGGCTCAGCACCCAGCTTCCCTGCCGCTCCTGCCCCAGGCTGGGGTAGGCAGTGCCAGCTTGGTGCCCCCTGTGCCCCTTGTTCCTGATGTGCACCAGTTCAGCAAGGCATTGCTGACTTGCCCCAACCATCATTCCCACTGTGGGATAGACAGACCTGCCTGTGCTACTCCAGAAGGCCACTCAGACTTCTGACGGTTTTCAGCCTGTTGACTTTGCACCTCCCTCCCTCTTCTTCATTAGCTTTCTTGCCCCCATCTGCTTTTCAAGTGTCTTATTCTAAGTTGTCCTCTTTTAAGAGTGTCATTAAGACTAATCCAGCCAGACAACAGACAACAGCTCCCATAAGGTCCCCGCACAGACCAGTACCTCCAGTTTCAGCTTTTCTTTTAACTAAGATGTTCCTTACTACTTTATTTCAAAATGTGCTTTGAGGATGTGAATATTGCTAGATCCCACATAACAAAAAAGGACAGAGGAAATACGATCTCATTCTTCCCCATCTCTGAGTAGGCAGCAGTTAATTTCACAGGCTGATTATATACTGTGTTCAAAGAGAAGTCTTTCCTTTAATCCACATTAGCCTTTACAGCCATTCTAATTTTATGAAATGCCTCATTATTCTTGTCCTGTACTATGGGTAGAATAGGAAAATCCAAGGGGCTTTAATTGTGTTGTTCATTATTTCATAAGCCTTTGTTATTCAACACCCATCTTATACAGTGATGAAATATTGTTAATAAGGGAGCAGAAGCTTTTTGTTAAGGAGAGGAGCTGATTGCAATAGACATGTAACTAATAATGTATGGGGTTAGATTGTAATTTGGACCAAGTGGACCCGAGAAAGCAGTGAGGAGCAGACTGGCTCTCCAGACAAAAGAGCTAATGCAGTATCCTCATTTTCAAGACTCATGGTAGCATTTGCTCTTGAAAAGTGCAAATGTCTTGGTGTTTTCACGTATTCAACAGATCTAGACAAGCCTCTCAACTCCTGTGTGACTGAACCAAACCTGAATTTGCAAATCTTCATTACTGACCTGATTCAGCTTCCCATGAAGTCAGCTGGAGTCTTGCCATTGAAGTCAGCATGACCACTTAAAGGTAATAGGCTTATATAGGTTTGTACTAACTTGCTTTTTGAGTAGCATTGTTAGAAATGTTTCTACGCAGACCCAGAGAGGAAATGACAAGCAATAGATATTTAAAATAATACATGACAAAAGATCATGCACAGCGCTTGGATTTTCACAGAAGGCTACGGTTAAAACTCAAGCACCATATTGAAGGAAATTTGAACATATAAAATCTCCAAATCCTGGCCTGGCTGGAGCAAAGTGGAAGTCAGATCACACTGCTCCTTGAAACCCATCCTAGTACACCTTTAGTCAGGTGTTAACCTTATTTTCTATGGATATAGACATCTGCAGTATATGTGGATTTGGCTGTTGTTACAAACAAACCTGGCTAGGTGCTGAAATATCTGTGTGAAGCCAACATGTGGAGAAAAGAAGGTCAGAAAACAGACTGCTGTGAAGTGTTGGGGAAACTCCTCTGCATAATCAGAGACTGGGAGGTATTCAGTACCTGGGAACTACAGCCTAATTTGCAAGGAAATGAAAGTAAGTAGGATTTTTGGAAAGTAGGGCTCTGGGATTGGTGGGCAGTCAGCCCAGCAGGTGGGTCCAATGGACAACACAGCTTGCTGTGTTTCTGCTGTATGCTTTCCTGGTACTCGCTACCATAATCAACATCTTTCTGCAAAGTGTTTTTGTTTCAGTGAGCCAGCATTCTCTGCTGGTACAATGGTCTCCCCAGCTCTGAGGTTGCTGCAGTGCTGCTTTCAGGCAGTGATGTTTCCTGCTAAGGTTATATGAGATACAGCTGGAGGTCTATTTCAGCACAGTTGAGGAGGCAAAAGCTGTTTTGCTTGATCATTCCCTGCTATTCATTTGCCAAAGTCTTATCAGGCATTATAATGTCAGCATAAAGCCAGGCATGTACTCAGGCTGTCATCTCAGAGATTCATTGAGGATTGGCTTTGGAAAGGGATTATGCTGAGTTTTCTTTTCATCTCTATTTATGGATTATTTTGGCTTGGTTTTGCACTGTGCCAATCTTGTGCTTTCTCCGAGGGAATATGAACCGCAGCATTTTTCTTGCCAACTATTTCCTGAATACCTGTGGTAACAGTGTCCAAGGGGCTGTGCGACTTATTTGTTCATCTAAATGGACAAGTATCACCACAGCAGTGTTCACAACAACCTGGAGGGAATTGAAGGAGAGTGAAGTTGCTACAAATTCAAGAGCTAGGAAATGACGACTTACACTTGCCTGGAAAATAAGCCATAACACGAAGCATACCCTTTTAAGTGAAGCACACAACTGCACAGATGCCAGTGTGGCTGCCTATGTTGTTATGAAATTGTTTTGTGATCATGATTTGCATTGGCAAAGACATCCACATCACCCAAGCCACAATCAATCAGTTTTAGAAGAGCATACAGTTTTGCAGCATGATGGCAAGGCAGAGTTATCCACTAGGCATGTGTCTGTAGCTGTTTCCTACCCAGCATTGATGTAGGATCTCAGTAGCTCAAGAACAGCGAGTAAAAATCATATTCACCATATAAAGCATTATGAATAATTCCCAACACAAACTATTTGTCCTGCACATCCGGTAAGGTGGTAAACAGATAATCAGAAATATCCTATACAGGAAAGGCAGCCAACTGACAGGGTGCATCAAGGATGTGTGAGATATACCACGATTATCTTGAATAGCAAAAGGGAACTAGAAAGAGTTGCTGCTCTCATTCACCCACACAGGCTTTTGAAGTCAAGCAGCTTCTTAGTGCTGTGGTCTGTGGCTCCAAGAATAAATCTGTGGCACAGAGCTTGGGAGAGATGTGGTTTTACTCATGCCTCTGATTTTAAAGAGGTTGCTTCATCTGTTTCCTTTTCTACCTTTTCTATTTTAAGTGGGAAATGTCCATAGGCTAGACATTGTCCTGCTGATCATTAATGCCATTTAGTGGCTCCTCAGGAGGCTGGTACCATACCATATAGGCAAACCCCTCCACCCCAGGCTTGACTGGCAAGCAAAGGTCAACCCCTCAGTGACAGATCTGTGTGCTGGGCCCTGGGCAGGAGTCATACTGATTGGTTGCATATACCCAGTGAAGATGCCAGGTGGCCAGTGGAGAAGCTGCACCAGTTGTATTCAGACAAAGCTGAGAGGGAAGTGGGGCAATGGGAATATTTCACACTGAGTAACACAGGCTGAGTACTGTCCTCTCTGTAGCTGTTTGCTGTGTGGAGTTGTAAAAAAGCATGAGTTGCTTGTGTTGGTCAAGTTTAGGAAAGCAGTGTATTTTCAGTAGCATAGAAGTGGATTACCTGCAATATCAACCTGCTGTGAAAATGTGTATTTCATGGAGCTATAGATCCCTATGTCCTTTTGGTCTCTGGAAAAATAAAAAAGAGATGACTTTTTGCTGGCTATTGACAGGTATGTGGCTTTTAACATGTTTCTGTCCCGCCTTCAGCTGCTGTGCCTTTGATTGCACCATGCCAGAAATTAGGTTCCTGCAGAATAACCCCCCCCAGCAGTGTTTGCCTTTCTCCCCCCCCTCCCCCCCAATGGCAGACAGCCTCGTGATAGCAGCCAGGTATGAGACTAAAGTAGGTCGCAGCCCACCCTCCCCTCCCCTGCACTGGTAAGAGAGGTGCTCCTCACCATGGCAATCGCTCCACTCGGCACATAAAGCATTTCCAGGTACTGGGAGGGACAAAGAGTGGCTTTAATTGGTGTCCTCTTGGGTGCCGAGTTGGGCTGCTGCCTTGTCGTGCAGCCAGAAATAAATGCTGTCAGAAACGTGAGTCAGAGGCACATGGTGAAAGGGACTGGTTTCATGACAGATCGGCTGCGTGACTCGCTCCCCTAGCAAGGGAGATGGCCAACACCTGGTCCTCCCCCTAACAGGGAGGACGAGGCTCCCCCGCCACCTAGGGTCAGTCGCGGGTGCCAGAATAATTGACGACTCCGCGCCGCTTGTCGTGGCCCAGCATCATAAATGCTTAAAAGGTTTATTTACCAATTCTGAAAACTCCCGTGCGCATCATGTTTAATGCAAACAGAGAGTGTGTTTAGGAAGATATAAAACATTACTAGAGGGAAAGGCAGTCCATTATCTCCGCACAAACACCTCCCTCTCTAGCTGTAAGCCAAACAGCAGGGGACCGAGCAAGACGTGCTGATGAGGATAACTAATGCTGGCCTAGCCGACCATGAAAAGGAAGGATGGGATCATCTGGAGCAGGAGAGACGGCTTTGCCAAAACAAACCCCGTCACGTGCTGGCTGCAAAACCTCCCAGGCTGATTCGCAGTCAAGTGGTTCACGTTCTCAAAGCCACCTTCATTCTTCTCATGCTCCGAGGCCATGTCAGGTCGCTAGCGTAGGATAAGAGGAGCCTCAAGGATGTAAGAGAGCGGGAGTCCAGCTCACCCGGACCGAGAAGGTGGCTCCCAGTGCTGTGCTTTAGCTGTACCTCTCTCTGCTCTAATGTCTTTGTTGGGGTTGCTCAGCCTGGAGAAGAGAAGGCACCGGGGAGACCTCATTGTGGCCTTTCAGGACTTAATGGGGACTTCTAAGAAATTTGGGGAGGGACTTCTCATGAGAGAGTGTAGTGACAGGATTAGGGGTAACAGTTTTAAACTGGAAGGAGGTAGCTTAGGTATTAGGGAGAAATTCTTCAGCGTGAGGGTGGTGAGACACTGGCACAGGTTGCCCAGAGAAGGTGTGGAAGCCCCATCCCTGGAGGTGTTCAAGGCCAGGCTGGATGGGGCTCTGAGCAACCTGCTCTGGTGGGAGGTGTCCCTGCCCATGGCAGGGGGTTTGGAACGAGATGATCTTTAAGGTCCCTTCCAACCCAACCCATTCTATGGTCTCCTTGCTGAGGGCTGGGGTCAAGGTGGTGGCTGACTCAGTGCTGCTTTCCCAGACCTGCCTCCCCAGGGATCAGCAGCAGCATTTTTTGATTGCTGATGCCCTGTGGAGAAGTGATGGCCAGATGTGGAGTTGAACCCCCTAGTGCTAAGAAAAGGCATTAGCATCTTGCTCTGTGGGAGCAAAGAGCTCTGGAGCATCCCCGGGGATGTCCTGTTGTGCTGTGAAAGCGCAGCCAGGCCAGGATTGCTCAGGCAGACGGGCACATCCCCACAGAGGGATCTCTCTCCTCCCAAACCCAGGCAGCTCCAGTAGCAGGGATGTGGATTTGAGCTTCCTCATAGGGGAGACTTGTGTCCTTTAAAAATAAATAACCAGGGAAATGATGCAAAGGGTTGTGCTGCTGCTGCTGCTTTGTGTCGCAGCCGGATTTGTGTGTTCCCACCAGTAATGATTGTAAGCTAAACCAGCATGAGCCTGGGGAGAGCAGGGAGGTGTGCTGGGAGCGGGAGGAGGACCAGTCCTGGGGACCTGGGCCATTACATTGCCCTGGGCCATGCTGTTGGTCCTCTGCCTGTGCTTAGCTCCCTGGAAAAGAGAATTTCCCTGTAATTTCCAGCGTGGAGGGCAGGGTATAAATCGCCAAGATGCCACGTTCTTGCTCACTCCCAAACATGTGACATTTATTCTCTGTTTTGTTTCCTTGCTCCAGTCCAAAGTGAAGATTAAATGGCTTGCTCCAGGCTCCTAAAAGCTCCCCAGTAGTAGAAAACCTCATAGGAATGAGCTCCAAGGAAAACAAAACCATCCAGGTCCCTAAACCATTGGGTTTAGATTTCACATGGGACTTTGCTTGGTGCATGTAATTTGCCATCTGGTCTTTGAGTCTTTGAAAGGCGCTTGTCCAGCCACTTGCCCAGACAGGCAGGACTGTCTCTCTCAGCTTTCATTTGGGCAACAGAGAAAATCCAGGGATTTGGAGGGTTTGGGGAAGCTGGATGTGGGGGAACAAAACTATCCCAAGCCTTGCAGGTAACGTCATGGAAGCACCTTCCAGCTGAGGAGCCTGGGAGCACGGGCAGGAGCAGCTCTCCTGGCCCAGCAGCGGTGGCCGGAGACGCAGGAGAGCTGTTATTCCACTGAAATTTCAGCCTCCAGGGTGCTCATTAAAAATAAGGCTCAAAGTTTCCTACCTCATGTGTCAGCGGCATGTGGAGAAACACTGTGTACAGCTCTGCGGGGCTGTTATCTCTTCTCACTATTATTAATGGGCATTTTTTTAGTCACTGCGTTGTCTCTTTTGTAGTCATGCGTTTGTATCATTGCTGTGCGAGATGCTGAGTCTACCCAGCCCTGCTCTGGGCAAAGTTCAGGCAGCTGAAGAGAGGGGTCACAATTTTTCCACTCACAAATGAGTATTTGGAAGGTCAGACCTGAAATGCCTGAACAAGCCCGGAGCTGTGAAGCTGTGTTCGCACTTGAAAACGCGTGTCTGGAGTATTTTCCTTTCGCCCTCCCAATCCTCCCCCTGACTGTCAGGCTTCAGCCGTGAATCACTCCTGGGCACGTGGCTAACACATGAACGCTGCAAAATATTTTGATGGAGAGGAACGGGGGTGGGAGCGTGAGATAACCCAGCCAATTGTTCCCAGTTCTTCAAGTCCTGTGCTGAGGCACCACAGCCTCCAGCATTTGCAAGGGCGTCTTTCCGAGAGCTCCTGGTCACGATGAAGCCCGGGGTTCAGAAAGCTTTTGAGGTTGCAGTTCAGTGGGGTTGGTATTTCCAAGAGTGAACGAGGGCTGCAAGTAGAAATAGCTGCCCCGGGCCAAGCCCTGGCTTCTCACAAGGTATCAGCTCCTTGCTTCTCCTGTTGGGAGGTTGAGTGGGTGCGGGTGGAAAAGGGAACCTGGGGAGGGGTCCCTCTCAGCAGCATCCTCTCTCAAAGCTCCGTGTCTTCCTGCGAGAGGTGGGTGATGTAGGTAATGAGTCGCCACTTCTAACAGCCTTTGTTGTCTCTCTGACAGCTTCACAGAGGCCATGAAGAGCCAGCCGAAGCTGGAGGGCTTGGACTGCCACTGGGCCTATTACTCAGGCTTGGCCATCTTGGCTGTAGGGACCTTGTTTGTCATCTCCAGCTTCTTAGCACTGGGATTCACCGGGACGTTCCTAGGTAAGCACTGAACAACTTAACCAGAAAACGCGTTTAATCCTTTCAGGGGTCTGTTTGCTAGGACAGGGTCCTGTAAGAATTTCCTCATCCTCTTCAGAGCTGTTAGATTTGGTCTTGGCTTTAAGATACTCAAGCGTGACCTAACCGCGTCGTTACCTCGCACAGAGGAGGTGGTGCAGTGGTTTTAGACTCCGAATCCCATCACCTTCAGTGTCCAGCCTGAAATTTTAGAAAGCAGCCAGTCATCTGACAGTCCACAACGCCCTCAAGAAGAGCACAGACCCCACGAGCAGGTTGGTACCAGCACAGCAGGTTCGAGCCGTCCGGCAGCCTTGACACAGGCGCTGAGGCAGGATCCCGTTTGCTCTGCAATAAACCTGACATTCGTTGACAGATTCTTTCATCTGCCGCTTTATGGCAGAAGGCATTTTCCACCGCGCCTGCTTTCACATTTAAAGAGTAATTCTATTAGCATTGTTGACTTTAAAAACAGGCCAGTATGTGTGGAATTCATAAAAATAAAATAGAGACAGGAACAATAAATATCGAAGGAAAGGGGCAGCTCCCGCTGGCTGAAATAATCAGAACCCCAGCTTTGACACTGCATTTAGGCTGTGCTTTTGCAAGTGCTTTACAAACCAAATTCAATTAGTTCCTGCAGCGTCGTCAGGAAGAAGAGAGGGAGGTAATAAGCCTTCCTGGTTTCAAGTGGAGTTGCAAAGAAATGCATTGAGTTGGCCAAGATCCCGCCTCCAGAAATAGAGCTCAGCACTCCCGAACGCGTGCCCTCACCCCCTGTCTGTGCTGCCCCGCTCCCAGCCCCACGTCACACCCCTGTCCCCCAGCTCCGGGCACCAGCACCCTCCAAAATCACCCGCAGCCCCCAGGAGCGATGCTGTGCCTGCGGAGCTGTGTCCAGAGAGGCCGGGCACGGGAGTACCTGCCAGCAAGAGCTGCATGAATGCTCCTGAAGTTCAGCCAGGTCTGGGGTTGTTTACGTAAAGCCTGATTCATCTGCCCAGGAGGATCCACTGGAATTGAACCGCTGGGGAAAAGCAAACAAGTGAGTCAGGCTCAGCGTAAACTGACCCCCTCCGCTCTGCGTGGCCGGTGGCTCCCGTATCCCCTGGGGCAAGGAAGAGGCTGGCGTTGGTGGCCCGTATTGGGCACTTCTGCTCCATCCTCTCTGCGGGCAGAGGCTCTCCCTGCCACCAGTGCCCCGGGCTGAAGCTGCATGGCTCCGGGCCTTGTGTGACACAGCGAGGAGCGAGGCCAGCTCTCCCTGCTAGCTGGGGCGTGATGGGCACTGGGGCAGAGCTGGGTCAGGGTGGGGAGATGCTGAGAACACGTGCTGGTGCAGCTGGCCTGGCTCAGGGTCTCTGTGCCAGAGGTATGGCCCAGCTGGAGCCCTGCAGAGTATCACCCATCCTTGGACCGATAGCAGCTTCCTGAACAGGAGGAGAAACTTTTTTTGGTGTGAGGGTGGCAGAGCCTGGCCCAGGCTGCCCAGAGAGGTTGTGAAGTCTCCTTCTCTGGAGAGATTCCCAACCCGCCTGGACCCTGCGCTGCTGGGCCCCCTGCTCTGGGTGCCCCTGCTG
>JAAGNO010026217.1:0-18524 GCA_033439905.1 Ceryle rudis
TTAAGTTAAATTAAAATTATTTAAGCTACAGAAAGTAATTTTTTTTAAATGTAATAAAAAATTTTCCATTTTTGCTTTTCATCATCAGGAAATCCAAGAGATTTCCTAAGTGTCAGGTAATCAAGATCATTTAGGAATCTGTATGAAAAGGCTGAATAATTCAAAACCCCATGGTAAATTACCTGAAGAACTAGAATCAGACCAGATGTCATGAAAAACAGAAAGTTCTCTAGACTGGGTTAAAATAATATTAAAATGAAGAAACTCAAATCAGCGTGGTGAGAACTGTAGCCCCAAGCCAGTGAATTGCTATTTGGACCCTCACCGTATTTATAAAGCCTGTCCGTGGGTCAGGGTCCCGCAGGAAACTCTGTCCAGCTACCACAGCAGAAAGCCTCTGCCCAAAACACCTTTCAGTCTGGACACTATGATTAGCATTTATCTTGTTTGACTTCAGCAGTTTAAAGTTACTCATTTCAGCTGTTCCCTGGTCCAGTCCAACTTGTCCAAGCTCTTTCTGAAGTACTCTAAGGCATTTCCAGTGAGCGACTGAACCCAGTGTCTGGGGTTACCTGGAAGAGCCACAGTTGAGAGTTACCTACTTTCCCCACGTTGGAAGTTTCCATAACCTTAACCACCTATATACTGCACACCTCAAATCTCGGCGTAGTTTTGCTTGCAATATCCTCCAGGTCCACAGTGACTATCTTACCGAAACACGAGGCTGAAAGGGCGACCGCAGGGCCCATGCAGCTCGTTCCCATCCCTCACAAGCCCCAGCACGAGCCAACCCCTCGCCAGCCGCTTTGTCCTTGTTACAACCCTCTCCACAACCAGGACAGAACAGGCCTCTGAACCCAAAGACGTGAAAAAAAAAAAAAAAAAAACGAGTAGCAAAGATATTTCTGTAGACAAGCCTTCAGCGCACGTGCTCGTGCCTGCCCGACAGACTCAGTATTTCGATGCTGGGTGCAAATTTAACGCAAGATCGGCTTTTCTGGAGCTCGCAACCGTTGCCTTACAGAGACATCTACTGGCAGCAGGGGAGCGGAGCAGCCACACTCCCCCTGCTCGGGCTGGGGGTGAGACAGGACACCCCCTCCCGCACCCCCCGCCGCCGGCAGCGCACAGCGGGTGCCGGGCCCGAAGGTCCCGGAGCTCACCGAGCCGACCCACGGGGGCTCCTGCCGCAGGACGCGTCCCCGCCGAGGAGCGGAGCGGCCCAAGCCCCCCTTCTCCCCCCGGAGCGCTCTCGAGCCGGGGCTCCTCCGTCAGCGGGGGGTAATTAACGTCGTGCTGGGGATTTGCACATTAACACACCCACCGAGGCCTCCCGGCCTTCCCACCGCGGGCTCGGCGCCCCGAGGGCTGTGCCCAAGTCTGACTAGCGACTTGTGCTCCGCTGTGACTGAGCAAACCGTTCCACGAACAGGGAAAACAGGTTGTGTTGACCCTGTATTAATGAGTAGCTTTTAATTTTGCCAAATGACGACCTCCCCTCCCCCCAGTACTCTGCAGCTTGCCATACCCATTCTTGGCAACCAAAATCAGTGCAAGACATTTCAATTTCTTTCAGAGTAGACTGTGTCCAATGACTCAAATATAGTTTCAGGGGAAAAAAAAAAAAAACAACACACCACACACACAAAAATACCCAAACAAAAAACAAAACAAACCAACCAACACAAACCAGAACAAACCAAACCACCACCAAACCAACCACCTTTTTTTAAAAAAAATGATTAATTTGAAACTTGCTGAATTTCCAGTGAAATAAAAATATTCTAGTTTCTACATGGATTTACCTCAAATCAGGTAGTTTCCTTAACTGTCTCAACAATGCACAACATTTGAATCCAACTGTTTAATTGCAAGAAGATAAGTAAAAATAAGAGCAATTCATATCAATTTTTACACCCCTCCCGTTTATAAAAATCTCAAAAAAGAATTAGTCTTTGGTTTAAAGAGTTTTCAGCCATTGCCTTGCCAGGAAGCAAAGGCTACTATTCAAGTTATGATTAAGGAAAACTGTCTTTTAATCAAAGATAGTGATTATATGTGTATGTAGCTAACACCTCTACTGAAAACCAGTCTGTTTAGATATAAGCATATGTGCTTCTCGTAAATTAATGTTAACAGCCAGCTACCTCAGAGCTCATAAAAGTGTGATGAACTTCCTCGGCTCAGAACCTCCAAGGAAGGCATCTCCACTCTAATCTGTTTTCTGCAGAAAGTCCCCTATCTCCCAGCTGCGCAGTGATACCCTCTTGCACGTGCAAGCCTGAACACACACACCAACATTCCATTTGACGTGGCAGGAGAGGAGGGAGAGTTCCATCTAACCTGACCCCTTCAGAGAAACATTTAACTCCTAAGCTATGAGCTTTGTTTTTCCAAACAGTAATTTACAAAAACCCATTAAAACTCATAACTTTCATATGCTCTTCTCTTCTAAAGAGGCAGCAAAACCAAACATAAACATTCTTAAAAAGAAAAAACCAGAGGTGTCTGTTTGCCAGACCGGTGAAGTTCCTCATAAATACGAGGTTCAGTTTAATACTCTGAGGAACTGAATGAAATTGGGTGGCTTTTACCTATAATCAGCTTTTTTTTTTTAGATCATGGGGGGGAAAAAAAAAATACTTTCAATTCTGTCCCTTCCCTCACACCACCCAAAAATCCCTCCAAACAGGTCTAGCTTCAAGAAAAGAATGAACATTTAGATTGCAGTCTATAAAGCAAAAAGTTTCACAATCCATCAATAATTGATAAAGCTGATATATTAGCACAGAAATATTTAGATGGCTGTTTCAACAGAATTTTGGGATATTCCTGCCTGTAATACAGACCTAGAAAAAAGACTAAATGAAAATAAGTAAGTGCTGGAGAAATAAAGATATCCTAATTTAGACACATGCAAAAATGTATTATACAATACTAAATCAGTTACATATGTTGTTGTCTACAGATGTTTAGAACCACAACAAGTCTAATTTGAGAAGTCTGTCTGCAATCCCATGCAGCTGAGTTCAACTGTCACATACAGGGTACAGACCTCATCAGACAGAAGACCCATCACCATCCACGATGGGATGAGGGAGCGGGGCTTTCCGAGCTCACAGGCAGTACACCCAGCCAGCAGAGAATGGTTCAGACCGATTAAGAACAGCAGCAAAGGCACTGACAGTTTGCTCCTTACCCTGTCAGTGTATCCAGCTCCAAGCGCTCGTATTACAAGGAAAAGAATAATTTCTGCTAACTCAGTCTAGGTCTGAAAGGCAGCTTGGATTGCTATCACCATCATGAAAGCATAGTTAACAGTCCTTGTATTATCCGTAATGGAAACAAACTCTCCTTCCAGTACCTGAAGTCTGAAAGACTTCCAGTAGTCCGAAAGAAATTAGAAAACAATATAGGTAAGTACACGGATAGAGTAAAATAGGTAGTCCTCAGAATGCAAGTGTGGAACAGTTTCACTGAGGAAGAAGGCCTTTCTTCCTAGGAGCATGCTATCACATAGGATTTTAGAAAGAAATGACAGGGAAAATAGGATTATTTATCTCCATATTTCCTTATATGTGCCATCAATAACAGTCACCTATTAAACAGATCAGGAGCAAACAAACAGATAAAGAACTTTATAAAGTAAGAAAAATGACAGCAAGAACAACTGTTATTTCCAGAGTTCCTGTACTGTTCACACCTGCAACAGGAACTCTGAGGAAGCATTTTGTATTGTCTGTGCTTACAAAAGAACTTTTCTTCACTATTCTTACTTTCAAAAATTTATCTCCAGAAAACAGTGTTGCTCAGAGCAAGCAAACAAGTTTTCTAATGACCAGAAACAGGAATTCTCCTGCTTAATCACCATGACAAGGCATCTCCCCTCTTCCCAGAGCTTTATCGTGGAAGTCACTAAATCAGGTGAGACAAGACAGCAGGGGAGAGGTATGAATCAAGCCCAGAAACATAAGGGGTTTTTCCTAGTCACACAAAAAAAAACCCAAAACCAAACCAAACCAAACACAAACAAAAAAACTCCCACAAAAAAAAACACACACACACACAAAACAAACAAACAAACACACACCACCAACCAAAATCAAATTCTTTTCAGCTGGGGGAAGGAATCTTGGGAAAAAAGAAATCCTAGAGGTGGAAGGCTGATCTTATATCTCCCTCCTACTCTTTCACTGTGTTGTGAGAAGGGGCAAAGATATCTCTGGGAAAAATGCTAGGATAGAGCTAGACAGCTTTTCCCTGTGCTTCTGATTTCTTGGTTTGCCTATCACAGATGTGTATTTACAGTAATAGCACCACCTTATATGCTTCCCAAACCAGAGCATGTGTCAGTATTACCTAACCACAGAAAACAGCTCCAAATTAAAGCCTCTCTCAATCAGGAAGCAGTTAAAATCTGCTGAAAGTAAAGCATCGCTGAGCAGCAGGCAATGCTGGCGAGCACAATGGAACTGAGACCAGAGCATGCACCTCACTGTCTGTCAACCACCCTTTCTAGCGTCAGACTAAAGAGACCCACTGAAGTCAATGAAAAGGTTTCCATGGAAATCAATGAGGTCTCAGTAAGGCTGTAAAGATGCATCATTAATTTTTTCAGCCTCGCTTTCACACACATCCATTCCCTCTCTAATATCAGTTCTTATACTATTTATATAACTCAGGATCTAATCAAGACATGTACTTCTACTTGCTGGGAGCTGAAAAGATCATGCTGATTTGTTACTTCTCTTTTAATATTTAGGAGGTACTCAGTAACACTGGGGACATAGGCTCTCTGAAACCCTGAACAGTGATGTTGAGAAGCACTCTGGGCATCTGTACACAGGAACTTTTACATCTAAAGACCCATCACACAATCGCTGAAGCAAAAATTGCTTAAAACCTGTCTCAGTAGAGTTTAAATATTGCAATCACTTTATTAATAATACCAAGAGTAGGACCTAATTTTTTGCTAATATAAATCTCATACTAGAAAAAAACCAAACAAAACCCACAAACCCAAATAACAACAAGAAGCATCAGCATTGGTAAGCATCTGCCATCTAAGCATTATACAATTAAAAACCTAATTTCTTTTTGACGCTGCTCTGTAAAAACAAAGTTTCTTAGGCAGATGTCCTTAAAGTTGTTGGTTTATCGCTTCTGCTTCGTTTTTAATTCACAGTTGCTAGCATAGATGAAAGAGTTGAGAATCATGGAAATTAAGAACTGCAGAAGCTCTGAGATACTAATGGCACTGTATTTTACAAGACTAAAATGTAGGCAACAGACTATATTAGTATTGCGGAGTACAGCACAAACTACAAGAAAAGATTTTAAATTATTTACCTTTCTACTTCAGCATAAATGTCCTATAGCCAATTATCATGAGATATTGCCTAGAAATTAACCAGTCATCTTGTGTTTCTATCTCCAGATTTACAATTAGTAATGCTATTAATGTGGATCCTGTACTTAGCATCACTAATTACATTGCTATGAACTAATGGTGTTAAAAATAGCAATAGCCATCAACTACCAATTAATGCTTAATGAGAACATATAAACCCTGGCATTGTAATGAATTTCCAAATTATTGTTTCTTGTGTGTCTCTTGAAATCATACAAAAATGGGTGTAACCCATGAAGTAAGGCAGTGACTTAAAGCACATTTATCACAAAATTTGGAACAAAAAAGGGGAGAGGGGACAACAGAAATGTTTAAGGATCACTGTACATCTTTCACGCAAGTTAAATACAGATACATTTTTAAAGGGAATCTCTCAAATTTTGCTGAAGTTAAGAAAGATGGTGGTCATTGATAGTTTAACCGTTGATGGCCTTGGGCACAGCAGGACAAGAGCTAAAATTCAGGAAGGACTGTGAATACTGTAAATAGCATTAATAAAATCCTTGTGTGTTGAGCTGTTGCATTGCAGAGTAACACACAGTTTTTCCACATCCAAACAGGTTTTGTTCCTCTAAATGCTATGGTAGACAAGCCAGAAATGAGTCCTTATCACCTACTTTATAAAATATAGCAGGTGCTGTTTTTTCAGCAGCTTTCAGAAGCAGAAGCCAGGATGCACTTGGGGGAGGGGGGGGGGGCGGAAATCATAAAGTCGTAAAACCTAGATCCAGTGTGCCGTGATGGAAGGAAATAAAGGTCCACCACAGGTCTTATCTCTGGGAACCAACATAAGACCAGATGCATCCAAGGCTGGAAGGTAAAGGCAGAGAAAACAAAGGAAAATAGTAGGCGGGAGCAAGAAAGCAGCAATGTTTAAAGCAACTGAGCAGCTCTGATTATTTGGGAGAGTTAAAAGATATCCTTGTTTAGCAGGACAAACTAAACCAGGTAACACTGAGATACGTACACACAGAGTTTGACATAACCTCAAAATTGTGGGTTTACTGTTCTTTCCTAGTGGGTAGCCCATCGCAGTGAACCCTGGTATACCAATTGCAGTTACAATGAAGCATTAGCATTACAAACAACAAGAAGTAGGAAAACATACTGCTGAAATAGGGAAGGTTATCTTTCTGGGAAGGAAACAGTTGAATGAAAGATGACCAAATCCCTGCTGCAGCATGTCATCCTTAGTTCCAACTTGGAGAGTTAGGAGAGATGAGATGAACTCCAGAACAGTGACTGTAATAGAGGGCAAAGGTAACACGGAATTAAACTGCTTTCCTGTCCCAAAAATGTAAAAATAAGCAACGGGGGGGGTGGGTGTAGAACAAACATGCTGCAGCCATAGCCAGCCTGATCAGCTCTAGCCTGCCACTGAGGAGCACAGCAGCTTGCTACCAGCTGAGGCACGTGGGCAAAGAGACCTGGTGAGCACACAGCAGAGTTCTCCCATCCTCCGCAGGGTAATAGCAGCCTGAGGACACCATAAGCAGCTCTTCCCTCCATGCAGCAGCATAGCAAGGAGAACCAGCCTCACAGATCCACGTGGTGAGCACGCCAAGTTGGGGGAGCAGCCCAGGCGACATGCTCCATCAGCATGAGCGTTCCCAGGGGATACTCTTCCGAGCGTGCTATTGTTCGCCAGACAATATAATGTTTCTCATCTTTGCTTACTAAGCTCTGCACACAGCTTTGATGAGAAATAAATCCCAGAAATTCCAGATATCTCCCTAGCTGTGCTATATCACGAACACATGCTGGGACAACTGTAAAAAGACGGCATTTACCACTGGGAAGAAGCTCCATGTTTCCCGTACTGTTTTGCATGTCACTGCAAGGAACAGGAGATACACAATTCCATATGAGGACGGCATTACCTACTGCCTACATTCCTGATTTACTTATAAAATTGCAGCAGAAGACATTCTAAACAGAGTTACATGGAAAGTGGATTTTTTTTCCCCATTAAATTTAACTTTTTTCTTCAAATGTTTCCTCCCACCATATTGGGTGTTCACAGTGCTTTTTCCTGAAGAAGCAGACATACCATGAGAGCAAAGCAGGGTAGGAGACGAGAACAGGTAAGGAGGAGAAGGCATTCCCCAGGGAGGATGGGGGTCAACACACTGCTCCCTCTTGCTGCAAACAGAATCAATCCATCACTCTTACGTGCCACTGAAATACTGCAGCCATCTTGCTGCGCTCTCATTCGGACTCTGACCATCCTAGACCTGAGAAACTTTTTAGAAAGGAGAAAACCTATTTTTTTTTCCCTTCCCATAAATATCCAAAGAGCTGTAATTTGAAAAGCTTAACTTTTATATACACTACACATTTCTCCTATGGGAAAGAACAGCCAATTATGCACTTCTGGACCTATAGGACGGCATTGTAATTTATTTTGCTTCTTGAGAGAATAAAAAGCATCTTGATTTTAATGCAGAGATGTAAATAAATATAGGGTTTTCTACTTCTGCATTTTCTTTTACTTTGAAGTCCAAGGCAGTAGAGATTTGTCTTTTTTTTTTTTTACTATACACACTCATACCACAGCCTCTTACATTATTCAAAGCTAAACAGCTTTTAGAGCCATCGCTCTCAGTTTCCCTACTAACAGGCTACCGTCTCTGCTTCCTAACAAACGTCTGAACATTACATAATTATGGTAGCATTTTTATGCTCCTCCTCTTTGAACCCTTGCAGTGCATAGCTGTAAATTGTTGCTGAAAATGAGAGAGGATGCCCTCTATACCCAGATTATACTTCCATTTTCTCAGCTTTATCAACAATAGCAAACTCTAGAGCACTAGAAGCACTCTAGTACTAAAACAACCAAACTAAATTTTTTAATGGAGACCAATTAATTTTGATCTGAAACTATTCTAAAATATTGGAATGGAAATGTTTTCTTACACATTGGCTCTTCACAAGTTTTTGACCTAAACCAATCCTACTAAGTCGGTGTCTACCTGCTTCAATTACTTCTCTGAAAACAGGTATCTATGACATCTTTTCAAGTGCACTTGTCCAAGATGATGTTTTGTACAGGACACCTACATTTTCTGCCCTTCTGAAGATGCAGCCATGAGAACTTCAAGTAAAGCACCAGAACTGACTATGAATTCTCAGTCAAACCTGCAGCATCTCTGTCTCTTTTCACCAAAAGCATCAATCTACCGTGCCTCCATGGTGGGAAAACAGGCTTTAGCTGATGTATTACAAAGGATTCAGAGCAGAACTGATAGTATACAGCTGGGATATTCTGGGAACACATGTTGGGAACACATGCTGGGATTCTGGGAACAGCAGGGAACACACATGTAGACTGACAACCACTGTGGTTAGTTTATATGGTTCAGGGCAAATACTCAAAGCAAGAGTTGCGTAACTATATACAGACCCAGACTCTATATGCATGCAGTATTCACTGCTGGGCAGCATGTTATATATCATGTCTCCGTCTCTGAGATCAAATAATTAATTCTGAGGCTTAGCTACCCTTTTAAAGTATTTGAAAAGTATGTTAGAGCTTAAATATGTACATCTCTAGCATAGTTATTGGAAGTAGAAGATTTTTGTATTTTTCATTCACACATGTATTTTTGTTTCATTAATAGAGGAATGTTTTTAATGCAAATACATTAAAGTCCTCTTTGCATTTTCAGTTCTTTTTCTTCAGAGACCTATTTTTCCTTGTTTTTCTGTTTCCCCACTTACAATCCAATTTCAGTTTAGAGTCAGACATTTGTATTCACACTTAGAAACACAGAGATTTTTTTCTTTGTTTTCCACTGGCTCAATCATGTGGTGATCCTTTTCTCCAGGCTCATTTCCATGCTGGAAGAGCTAGATTCCTTTCAGAAAAGCTCCTAATCAGAACACAGGTCCATCTGTAAAAGGACTTCACAAAAAGCAAAGATTATCTGTACAGAATGAGAATGTTATGGATTAAGGTCCTGCAGTAAATTGTGAATGAATTTGCTGAAATGTTCATCATCACATGCACACACACACAAAACACCAAAAAGACCTGGCCCTGATAATTTGGCTGTGAGAATGTTCTGCTTCACAAAAAAAATTAAACGTGATCAGTTTAGCCTTGTATAAAAGAAAATAGATGAGATCTCAACCTCTTCACTGTCTCCTTCACAACAAGACAAGGGAAATGGAGCTTAAATAACAATGTAAAACCATCACCTGCATTCCAATTATTTTCTGAAGTTTAGTGAGATGAAATGCATCCATGGCCAAGCAACCACAAGGTTCTCCTAAGTTTACATACTCACATATATATTCAATGCCTTAAGGAAATATTTCTGGGAATACTTCTCTAGCTTGTTCACTTAGATTGAGATAATATGCAATATAACCGTGTTATTCTCACATCAGCAGAGATTAATTGGTTTTGTTTATGGTGGTGTTAATAAAGATGACTTTAGAAGTATTAAAGTCAGGTGTTTTTTCTTCTGCAACCAAGATAAGTTAAATGCACCCAAAATGCCCATTTTTAGAGTATTTAAAAGATGAATATGTGACTCCTAGCTGCTTAGCTTTTGACTCCAATGCCACAAAAAAGCCTCCTACTTATTTTTCTTAAGGTCACTGAAAACTGCAAAACTCAATGTAGAACCCGGTTTTCTGATATATTTAAAACTGCTTCCCCCCCCTTAATGTAAAACAACTTTTGTGATGTATTACAATTGTGAGTTTCACAATCTGAAATGTATTTGTACATTAAAGAAAGGAGCGTCTCAAATTTATCCCACCCTTACGGGAATCCATATAATCAAATACTTGGAAGTCTTACTTTTCATAAACACAAATTCATATTCTATATTAACTGAAAACAGTCCAATCTATGAAATAGGTTCTCCCAGAATATACTACCAGAAGCATAAACCAATAAATTATAAATAAAGTAATACTTAGTAGAATTCTATGGTAAAATAATCTCAAATTAATATTTCTGGATCTGAAAAGATAATCATCCTGCTTACTACGAATAGATCTGAGATACCTTCGCAAATATCTGACTTGGCAAAGGCGTGGCAAAACACTTAGACCATGGGAGATATTACTCCCTATGTGTACGTAGCAAACAACAGTCTCACAGTTCAGTAGTCATCTTCATTAATGCTCACTAGATGTGCATTCATTATATTATCTCTCAAAATGAGTACTTCTTATACTTTCATTTTAGTTAATGAAAAACTTATCCGAAGAGCACCAGATGCCACAAACTGGAATTTTGTATAAGAATCTGAATTTTATATAAGAATCCCGATTCTGAATAAACCCAGAGTTCTGACGGTGCCTGTGCTGACATATAAATTCTGACCTTCAGACCACGTACCCAGCTCTTAATCGCTACACTTGTTCTTTTTCAGTAGAAAGCCAAGAAAGAAAAGAGTTGCAAGACCACCATGTGCGAAAAAAAAGCACGTTTATTCTTTGAGTCCAATACAACCGTATGAGGAAACGTTCACATACGGCATTACAAGGTGTAGCGATTTATTAACACAAGGTGGTGCTCTCTTCTTAGTAAACAGCTTTAAGGCTGGTTTATATGTTCTAAGGAAAAGGTGAAGCTTTTCGAGAACTCAAATCAGTTTTCAGAGGCAGTTCTTTCCCCCCCAGAAGAACCAGAATTTCGATTTCAGAAATTTAAGTAAACGCTAAAGCACTTTTTTCCCCCCTATGTTTTACTGAATGAAATTAACCCCCTCGCTGCTTTTATCAATTCTCCTGCCAAACCTCTGCCACCAGATCCTCCATTCCACCATCCAGTCTCTGTCTAGCTCACCCGTTCCATCCAGTCCACCAGCTGAATGCCATCAGGACTATGGCTTTCAGCTGGAAGGGAGACACACAAGCTCTTCTCTGTGACTGCTAAAACCCAAATATATTTCTTACCTTTGTATCAAGTGGTAAGAGGGATTCACTCAGAAACCGTTTATGAACAACGTTTCCTCAATGCACTCAGTTTCCACCAATGAGCATTTAAGCATTAGATTTGACCCTAAGCCTGATACCATTTTATTGTGTTTTGGGATTTTTTGACATTGGTGTTACTAACAAAAAGGCTCAACATTACAGTTTTTCTGTTTCCCTCCTAAGAAAGCACTGGTAGGCTTTCATTGCTAATACTTCCAAATCAACTTCCAAAATACCAGTCATAATACTGTCCATCAGAACCAGTGCATGTGCAGCACTTCCAGATTAAAAAACAGAACAAAAAAAAGAAAGGCAATCCAACTTGTTTGTGACCTTCTAGATGAAAGGAAATATTTGGAGCTACTTCAACCATCCATTTCTCCCAGGGTTTGAATTTTTTAAGCTTTGCACAGCAGCCACAAAATTGACATATCAGTGACAGAGGTTGGGGTGACAGACAGCACTCTGATAGATCTTTGTTTTTCAGGGTGGTTCAGATATGTGGAAAACTTTTCACTGCCTTGAAGCACTCACAGCCCTTTAGCTCAGTACATGCAAAATTGTAGACAAAAAAAAGTAGTCCTTAGTTTCTTACATGACATTCTGACCTTCTTGTGAATACTGGGCACCTGCAGGAACCCTCTCAGAAACCCATGTTATAGATTGCAGAGCTACACCTTGTTAACTATAAAATCAGTGCACCTAATCCCTTGCGCGGATATCAGTAGTGGAAATTTCCTACTAAAAATTGGATTCTTGCTCTGTTCAAAAGCTATATACTACCAAGTGGCTAACTACCTTTTCAATCACCTCCATAAATTCCATGACAAACTAGAGACAGTGGAAATCCCAAAGCATAAAATGAGCAAGATGAACATTTCTCATCTCTCCTTTAAAATTGAAGCACATCACAAGATTAGTAAGCATATGGGAAATTAGTTAACTTTTAAAGATCTGTGTTACATAAACATCTCTTTAATCAGATTACTCTGGTGCCACGGGATTGTGCCATGTTTTATTTCCTCAAAGAACACGCTGTTCGGTTACTATAGCATTTCTGTATCTGGATTAATTAGAAACGGAAATGTGGATACAATTAAGTTTGAAATTAAACACACTTTGTAGCAGGGAAGATAATCACTGCTTTAGAATGATCTGGCTGCTCCAACCTGTGAAGTATCAAGCTATTCTCAATTAATTGGAACAGTACTGCATGTCCTTGGAGCCAGCTAACTGTCGCACCCTGTACAGAGTATCTGTGAACATATTGCTGCTCTGACCTATTATTTGACATATATTATTTGATTATAATAATAATTAATGTCCTTACATAATTCTTGATGTCAAACATAGTACTTACACTTTTAAATTACTTTGGTCTATTCCACCTCTTCTTCTGGCTGCCCTTGATTCGCACCTCCCACTGTGTTCATCAGAACATCCTGAACAAGGAAACTGAAGTGTCACTGAATTCAGGCAAAGTTCTCCTGCATGAGCCAGGGCAGAAATTATTAGTTTCCATGAAAAAGGGTCTTCATAAACAGGAGGTTCTCTCCAAACAGGAAAAAGACAAGTCCTCTTCCCCAGTCCTGCCTCACATTGGAAAAGAATGAGAATCTGACACGTGTGAAAAGTGACCAAGGTTCAAGTCCATAGGGAGCAGGTTAATGCAAATGTAATTCTGTGCTCACTATCGTCAATTTGTCTCTCAACAGAAAGACAGCATAGTGAACTTTACACTTTATTCTAAGAAGCAGCAGCACATCCTTTTTGGGGCTGTAGTTCTAAGAATTCAATGCAACTCAGAAGGGTCAATACACAAAGACCCCAGCTCCAACTCAATACGCAGAGGTCCTAGCTCCACAGAACTTCGAAGTCCGCATAAGGTCCTAAAAATAATCATCCAAATTGTTGCTTCCCTTCTACCTTCTGGCCAGCCATGACAGTGGGGAGCTTATATTCTCCCTATCCCCAAATATGGTGGAAAAGAATAGATGCATAGGGTCTAGGGAGCACACTAAGATAGAGATTAGGTACAGACTGCACAGTCTTCAACTTCAAGGCAGTATGCCAAAATCTTCCTCTCCTAATAATACTGGTGTAGATACTCCAACCAAAATGCACAAGGAAAGTAGGGTTCTCCAAATGAATCACAGAATGTTAGGGGATGGAAAGGACCCCCAAAGATCATCGAGTCCAACCCCCCTGCCACAGTAGAACAGAACTAGAGCAGACCACTCAGAAATGCACTCAGACAGGTCTTGAAAGCCTCCAGAGGAGATGACTCAATAACCTCTCCAGGGAGTCTCTTCCAGTGCTCCGTAACCCTTACAGTAAAGAAGCTCTTCCTCAAGTTGAGATGGAACTTCCTGTACACAAGCTTGAATCCATTGCCCCTTGTCCTATCACAAGGCAAGGGTGAAAAGAGGTTGTCCCTGCCTTCTTGACACCCAGCCCTCATGTATTTATAGACATTAATTAGATCCCCATTAATTAGAACCCTGCCAGCAACAAACCATTGGGAAATTCAGAACCAAGAGAGCAAAGAGTATTTCTTCCTGTGCACAGATGGAGATCAGCTAGGAGATCAGCTCTGTTCAGCAGGTTGGAAGTCTCTTTATATGCATTTCCTCATCTGGGGGGAGGGGAGGAAGGAAGAATGAAAAATACAAAAGAAGAAAATTTACATAATCTCTCCATATAGAAGTTTCATGTAGAGTTTCAGGTAGTTCAAAATTTTAAATCTCCTTTTCATATTTTAAAGCATCCACTGCACACACGAGTGAAAAAAAAAGGTAAATAATAAAGACAATGTAAAATCATCCAAACTTTGTAATTAGGATGCCATGATCTTCTTATTGCCAAGCCCTTGACTTTAACTATTGGACCAAAAGGCTCACATCCTAATTAATGGAGAAATTAAATATTATAAAAATTTCCAAATCTTGGGTTTTTTTTTTTTTTAGACCCGAGATGGAGATTTCCAGTGTCAAGCAATTTTTCCACTCAGACACCACATACGAAGCTTAACACGTGGCAAGAGCATTTTGCCAGTCTTGTTTTAGGCTTCATTGCTCTCATTTTCATTTATTTCTCAATTTCTATTAAGAAGATTTTCACATTTTGTAATCTTAGTCACAAACCAGATTCACTGAGGATGGGAAAGGACCTTGTGGTATCCTACAAAGCTACAGCGTAAAGGAAGCAGAGATTTTATTGCAAGCCTAAAACAGAGGCATTTCAGTGGGGCTTTTTATGCATCAAGTAAACAAACCATTTTGGGAACCTGCAGAACAAAATATCCTATGCCAGAAGACTGTAGCACATTCCCCACAAGTGGTTTAACAGGTATTTGTAAAGATGAGAATGACAGGATTAATAATGATAAAGAGGATTTAAATATCACCATAGCAATATTTACACAAATACCACAGGACGGGAGGGAAAAACCTTCTGTGCATGTTTGTCATTAAATTGTAATCTGATATTCTCATGTGCAAGTGCTTTTAGGACACAGAATAGGAATGAAGTAGAGCAAGCCCCTGAAAGCGTGACGTGCATTATCAAATCTGTACAATTGTGAAGAGTCTGTAAGTTATAGAACAGTTTCATTTTTAATCCAGACATCTCTTTGCAAGCCCCTGGCTTTGTTGCAAAAATTTCTGGTATATCGTAAGACTCTTATGTGGCCATTAAAGAAAAATGTACTGTGTGGAGTAAAGTCTGAGGGTGATTAGGTAACCCAGGCTTCTTTAAACATAAAAGGAGCCAATATGGCCTTGCAATTGCCAACTCAAAACAACCACATTTTTCAGTAACAACTGGAAGTCTTTCTTAGACAAAACTTCTCGCCCTAAAAAAAAAACCTGCAAAGACATATTAGTTTTGTGCATGTGTAAGTTCCAGGAGACATTTGGTGGACATTATCACAACACAAAATGGGACTATGGGTCTTGTGAAAAAGGTCCTGAAATGTACATGTGTGATGACAAGACAGTGGTGCTTGCAGTAACTCCACATGTTTCACCATCAACAGTTTTCCTATAAAGTTTCAAAAACTTTTACACCTAGTTTTCCCAGGGGCTCACTATGATACTTGAGGAAAATCACTTTTCAAAATGGAAAAATGCAGATTTCCCAAAGGGAAAATTCAGCAAGTCCAAGGAATTCATAAACTTAACTCCCTATGATGCTTTTGACATTCCTGCTGCCTATGGCTTCTGTTTTCCTGCCTCTAAAATAATGGCATAAGAAACAGAAAAATGCTGGCTGAAGCTGATTATGAGCACTTTCAGAAATCCCACGCTTACCATTTCCCTGAGGTCACCAATGAAGTACAATAGGTGCTCTAAGAAACAGCTCCTACTTTGGGCACAAAATATCTGCAAACAATGGTTCTCAGAATAGCAACAAGAAAAAAAATAGGGAATATTCAACCCAAAAATCTTTTAAGCTGCAGCTCTAGTTGAAGTTAAGCAATCATCTTAATATGGCGCAATGAGTTCTGTAATCATTTTGATTTCTAACCTCACCATTATCGTCATGATATCTAAACCACATCACTAATGCATTCTGAAGATGTGGGATTTGGAGTGTCTTTATTGTTTGCTACTCAGTTATCATCCTGGGTTTGGACAAAAACAGGAAATGTGTTATATAGCTCTTAACATACAATTCTCACGATCAGAAGACAGCAGACACAAATAGATCCACTCACACAGGGTTGAGAAATGAAGGAACATTTCAGATCTAAAGCACAGCAGGCACCATTTTCCTGCTGACCTTTTCTTTGCAGTAAAGTGATGGCCCTGGTGAATAAATGACCAATCTTGGTCTTTTTTCATTAAACTGATTTTTGTCATCTGGGGGCTCCAGACCTGTCCCTTTCTCCCTTGGAAGGTCTGTCCCTGCTGTGAGTGGCTCTCTTGGTCAACAGCAGGAGGTAAGGCTGGTGGCAGATGCCTGAAGAGAGAATACAACAATCTATTACTGCTTCATACAGGAACAGCAGCCGCCTCCAATTGTGTGAAGAAAGAGAAGGAACACTTGTTTCACCCTTAGCAATCTCCCCTATTTCATCCCTACCTATAAAAGGTATTCACGCAGCTCCTACTGAGCCCATGCAATCTCCAGTGTCCTTACAACACTTTTACTTTACAGAAAAGCATATCATATCCTTGGGCACATCAAAAGTTGAGGCATAGAAAAATCAGGTTGCTTAAGATAACAAAGTTTGTAGTCCAGAGGAGACACTCCATGTTTGGAGAAAACCTCTTCAAAAAAAGCTTACTGGTTATACAAACTCCCCAGAAAACTGCCAGTAACAGTAAAGTCAATCAGGGTGAAAAAATATCAAACCGTTCCTAAGCCTCTCTTTTTCTCCAGACAGTATAGTAGCAGAACATCATCTGTGCCATCAGCTTAAAATACTTGTAAAGCTAAGCTCAAGAATCAGCCAGCCATCTTGCAATAGATCAGACAGGTAGCAAGGGTGGACTTGAAGACTGAGCTTCCTTGACAAAAATTTCTGGACAAAACTCTTCTGCAACTTCAGCCTACTCCATGGAGGGAAAATACCATCCTGGAGAAAACTTTCTGCAGACAGGGCTGGGAATACACCAGCATCTCAATGTGAAGTGGGGAAGACAGAGGACAGAGTAAGAAGTTACAGGGGTTTCTTACAAATGAAAACCTGCCTGAAACAAAACCCAGGGTGACAAAGAGCTTCCAGAAGGTAAAAGGTTTTCAAGTAGAATTCCTTATCCCTTCCTCATATCCCCCAGGTTATCTGTTAATTCACCGTGGTGATTTGGGGTAACATGTACAGTCACTAGCTGCTTAAAGGAACTGTCAGGCATGTCCTCCAGCATCTCTGAATAATCAGGGCAAATAAATCATGTTGTTTTGGTGTGACTGTGCAATGAAAGATGGGTTTAAGTGGATTTCTATAACTTAGCCAGTAGTTAAAATACGTGGTAGGAAATACTGACTTTATTTGATCTGCACAATGCATTTCAGCTCTGCTTAAAGCAGATTACTCTTTTTGGTTTGATGGCACTATCATTTCATATGATTCTAGCAACCCCAATTTTCAGCACCAGAACATAAGCCAAATAGATACAATGTTTTATGAAACAAAGTAAAAGTTATACTGCAGGTGAAGATCACAAAAGATTTCTTTTTAATTTTCTATGAGTACTTTATTTAAGGCGACACTTTAGGGTCACTGTCTTACAGTAGGTATCAGGTTTTGCCTTGGCAGTATAAAGGCCAAGACGTGTGTCCCAAATAAACAAGAATTAAGCATTTCTTGGCTTTGTTGTTACCAGCTTCCTGGTAATAATCTTTGGAGAGAATATTATGCAAAGTGTGCAATTTATAATTTATTTTAAAATTATGTTTAGTACACAAAAGCTAAATCACACTTGTTCAACTACTGTACATACTGTACTTACACACCCTAATTTCATGGCTTTGGTCATGCAGTTAGCACAAGCAGCTGTAATTACATATTTAAAGCATTCAAACGTGTAATAATTAACATGTGCAATTCAATAATATAATTAAGGTATGCAGATACATAGGACTATCCTGTAACACTGATTTTAAATGGACCACCCCGTTAGTTCTGAGGGAATTCTGCTTAAAAACTTGTTAAACAATACAAGCTGCAAAGAATTATACAGATAGGAAAAAACTCAGGCCCACTGTCATGCTCCTATGGATATCTGTCCGAAACGTAAAGAAAAAAATTAAAAAATAGAACCATCAGATTCACAGTAATATTTACAAGATTGGTTCTGTGTTCTAAAAAACAAACCAAAAATAACCCAACAATGATAAAAAACCAAAACACACACACAGGAAAAAAAAAAAAAAAAAGACAAATTCTCAAAATGTATTATTTAGAAGCTTGTTTTGTAGGGCAGCATTGGTAGAGAGAAAACAATGTCCAAAAATACCCTACTACTTCGTAATGACCTGGTATGTCCCCAGAAAGATATGTTAAATTAGCAATGATCTCTTTGCATGTTTCAGTCAAGAAAAAATAAATAGCTTTCATAGTTTCTTTCACAGCAAAATCAGATATTCAATGACCAGAATTCTCCTCAGTTGTCAGAATAGCTTTAAAGATCCTACTTAGAGTATTTATAGGATCTGAGGTGAAAGTATTTTT
>JAAGNO010026223.1:8309-69017 GCA_033439905.1 Ceryle rudis
AAATGTTTATAAATATCTGAGGGCTGAGTGTCAAGAGGAAAGGGACAGCCTCTTCTCACTCATGCCCTGTGATAGGAGAAGGGGGAATGGATGTAAGCTGGAGCACAGGAGATTCCACCTTAACATCAGGAGGAACTTCTTTACTGTAAGGGTCAGGGAGCACTGGAAGGGGCTCCCCAGAGAGGTTGTGGAGTCTCCTTCTCTGGAGATTTGCAAAACCCTCCTGGATGCGTTCCTTTGTGACCTGTGCTAGATGATATGGTCCTGCTCTGGCAGGGGATTGGACTCGAAGATTTCCAAGGTCCCTTCCAACCCCTGACACCCTGTGATCCTGTGACATAAGTATCCTTAGCTATATAATGATATATTAAGGAAAAAAATAAAATAACATTTTTATTTTATTCTTATGAAATGAATTTATTAATTTGTACAGACTTTTTTCCTGCTACCCCAGACAGAAATTATTACTTTTAATTTGTTTGAATAATTTTGAAATTATTAAATTGTATTCCAGGGTAAGAAATAGCACTTTATTCAAGGGCTAAAAAGCCTGCTCAAAAGTAAAAATTAGGGATATTAAGCCCTATTCTGAATACAGAAGTGTGCACAGATGCACAGAAATAAGTATTTCATGGAGACATGTACATCAAACGCCTTGCTGATAGAAGAATGACCTATGGGAGACAGAAGATACCTCAGAAAGGTCCAATCAGCTTGGAAGGGCAACCGATTTGCAGGCTGTGGAAGGGGAAAATTTTTATGATGGCTCCTCCAGAAGCTATGCTAAGCGCTGTGCCCAGTGCTAAGAAAATGAGGGACTCCAGTATGGGTACAGGCCAACAAAAAGGCCTTTTCTCGAGGCTGAGCTTTAACAATTTCATGATACTTCTCTCCCTTGCAATAACACACATTGTCTGACAACATGCAAGAATCTTTTAAAGAAAGCTTGGTTGTCATTCAAGTAGCACGTGCATGCTTAAAGTTTAAATGGCATAGAACATTAAAGCTGGAAAATACAAAGAAAAGTCACAGCCTGACCCTTATTCTATATCCTTACTTAGTACAATCTACAAATTTGAACACAGTCATGTGATATAAGGGCATAAAATTAGAGCATAAAAGCAAAATCTAGAAATTGAGCCCTGGACATGCTGTTAATAATTTCTTCTTGTTGGCAAACAAGATCTGGATTAGATTACAAAGCAACATAATTAAGCCTATATTTCTGGCACCTCTTAAGTGAATAATAGAGCAAAAGAAAAAAAGGTTAATCAAGAAAGAAACATTCCGATATTAGAAGTTACATTGAGACCTGAAACCAATCAATTTTACACTAGAATTAACTACTTTACTGTGGGAGACGTTCACCCCAACCATGCATGGTTCTTTTGTGGAAATCATTTTGTAGCTTCTTTCTCCAGTCACGCACACAGACAGAGAGCCATTCTTTGCAGGGGTTTTAGGCTGTGAGGGAAGGGGGAAGCAGGCATTATATGTCAAAGACTCTATTTTCTCTTTATCCCTCTGAAGTAAGGGATGACCCTCCAGCTTCTTTTTTGCTGTCCCTTCTCTGCCTCTTCATTTCAATCCTTTTTCTTCTGCTTTACTGCCTATGTAAAGGCAGGTCAGTCTAGCCCTGCACTTTCTCAGTCTGCCTTTTGCATCCACCTTGGACAGACAGCTTACCTGAGTAAATATCCTACAGTTTTTGTCAATCTTTCCAGCCTTTATCTTTCCTGACTTTACATCACTGACCTCAGAAATTGCTTCCTCCTCTGACTGCTGTTTCACCTTTCCCCACTGCCATCTCTGCATTGCCAGAGACTGTGATGGCCTCCTTGATGCATGAGCAGAAAAATGATTCAGTGATGCTTTAACTGTACCTAAAAATGGGGACATTCCACAGAAATGGTTGACTGAATGAATTAGAAGGTGAACTTCAGAGCTGTAATTAAAGCTGAAGTTAACATTAGATTCTCTAAGCCAACTCTTCCCCACTAGCCACGCTCTGAGGGACATTCAGCACACAAATTTGTAAATTAATCTTCCCTAAAAACATTTTCATGTCTAATAAAACCCTTCTGACACTCAAGTCCTCTGAAGATATCCCAAAATGGTTCATATGTGAGGGTCACTGATTCCCAGTTTCTGTGAGGCTTCTGACTGGAAATGTTAGATGAAGTCCTGTCCCCAACTGCCAGAGAGGAGAATAAGCCAGAAGGAATTCACCGACAGAAAAAAAAAAAAAAAAAAAGCATTTTTTAATGAATGTGGTATTTTGCAAATGATCACTTCAAATGGGCAAGGAATACCTATCATAAAATGATCCTTTTAATACTTACCATGCATAAGCATAAAATATTTAGAATTGAATGGATTTAGCGAAACTGAAACTCAGATATATTCAAAAAACTAAGAGTAATAACACATTTCCTTAAATGAAGAGTTAAGTCAGACAACAAGACTAACATCTTTTGTTCCCAATTCTAGAAACTAAATGAGCCATGTGTCCTTGTCAGGATCACAGCCGTGATGAAAGAAGTTAAGTCCACAAGCAGGATTAGCATGGATAAAACATACACAGAGTTAAAATGGTTCTCTCAAGAATCAGATACTATGAAGTAAACCCAAAAAATCCCCAACTCTTACTCTTGCTAGCCTAATACCTAAGGCTGTCAGAGCAAACCCCATTTTAAAATTGCTGGAACTTTCCCTTTTCAAAAACACATTTGGACTTTTCTTTCCAGTTACGGAGAACTAGGTCTATGCTAACAAATGGAATGTGCTCAGACTGCAGGGAACATCTTTCACTTGTACTGCTAAACTTCTACCCTCCAAAATGGTGACAGTACCCAATCAACATGTGAGGAAAAGCCCATGGGACTTCCCTGCCAATTCCCAATCCTTGTCTGGGAATCAGTGAAGAAATGGCTAGTTGGCTGAAGCCAAAACCCTGCCAGGATCCATCATAAACGGTTTAATTGCAAGAACAATTGAGTGTCAGCACTGTTTAATTTGCCAGTACAGATACAATCCACGTGGCAGAGTTAAGGGTGAAGCCCTGATGCTGAAAAAAAAGCAGTAGCTTTTTATTAAACTTTTCCACTTTGACCAGGCCATCTACCATGTTTGTCTTCACAAACAACTCCGTTCTGACATGTGTCTCTCACACAGCCCCCAGTGCCAAACACAGCCAGTCAGCCTGACACATACAAAGGAGCCACGGTGCCAAGCTGGAGCCAGATGTGTGACAGCTCCCTTTGCTCTGTCCTCTAAGGACAGTCCCTTGCTAAACTTGACAGATCCCTTGAATCAAAAGGAGAGGAATTAAGTTTAAATCCAACCTAATTCTATAAAAAAAATTTGTCCCTTCAGTTGCTTTACTGCTGCATGGCTGATGTCCCAGTATTAACAAAATCCAACTCTAATTTTCAGTGAGATACATTTATGTAACAACATTATACAACTTGATGTTTAAGATAAACAGCTTAGGCATTTCTTTGCTATGGTTCACATGACATGAGTGACCGATTATCTAGCTCCTGCTATAAAAATAAATAAATAAATAAATAAGATTGCATGCCATTGTAAAAAATCATTGCTTTGCTTTACTGGAACACAAATCTCAAGAGACAGCTCCTAAATAATAATGTTAGCAGACAAATGCACAGATGAAAGTACAACACGACTTTCAATTTTCTTTTTGGTTCAAAATAATTCTGCATGCAAGAGCACACAATAAATACCCTCATGCAACAAGAGGTCTCCATTTAGGAATGAAGAATTCTACATCAACTAAAAACACCCACTGGTTTGATGCTGCTTTTAAAATATGTCACACAAAATGACACATTTCTCAAGAGAACTCAAGTCCTTCCAGTAACAGACACTAACTTATCAATAGCTAGGAAAATCAGAGTTCAGGAAAACCTAAAGAAAGCATCTCTCTGCACTTGAGTTACTACACAAGGATCAAACCTGAAAAAAGAGAATAAATTCAAGACATGGAAGTGTTATCTATGACAAATTATTATAAGTCAGTAACCTCCACTTGCTCTAGAAGCTGAAGAAACTAAGCCTATGCATACCGTCAACCTCAACTCCAGGAGCAGCATTTTAGGGACTGGCAAGCATTTTTCATGTTACCCCTTTGAGCAAGCTAAACTCAAAGCTTTCCTTCTCCCTTCCAAAACAAACCTAGTGATTCATGCATGGCTAGTACAATGTTACAAGGTGGTATAAAGAAGGAAGGACATTAATTATATTAAGACCTAGATGGCAATATATCTTGGCTTTCCATGTTAGGAAGAGCATCTTAACTCTGGCTAGAGTTATGATACAGTTCTGTAACCATAAGCAAGCTAGGCAATGGAAAGAAAGGACTTCTGTTTCTCAAGCCAAAAGAACAATGCAGCATCTAAAGAAATCAAGGTGGACATCTAAATAAAAAATAAAAATAAAAGGAAATACTTGTGCTCCCCAACCTCCCAATTGCCACAGAATGTTGTGGCAGTCAAATATATAAATAGATTTCAGTAAGCCATCAATTTGGCTTCACTTAATTCTATAATTCTCTTGCCACCACACTCAGTATACTGTCCGTCACCAGCTGCTTGCTAAGTAACCTTCACCTTCACTATTCACTTTAATAGTGTTAGACATGCCTGTGCACGTGGTATTTTATAAAATACTGAGCACATCTATTTGACACCTACTAAAGGTTTTACCTGAAAAAAGGCAAGCTTATACAGGAAAAAATCAAATCATACACTGGCAGCATGTTCTGCAATTCTATTCTATGGCAATAAAGGATGCATTCAACATATTAAGTAGTCTAATCTTAATTGGTAAGATAGTCTGAAACTTCAAAATTCCCTTTACATCAGCAAAGCTTCCTTGCATGTTTTCAGAAATCAACCCATTTTTCATTCAGATACACAAAAGCAATAGGTATGTGAGAGGCAGAGCAACAGTGAATCCCAAGGATTAAAAGATCTACTTCAAAGATGTAATGGTGTATCTAAAATGACATCACTGCACATCTTGCTTAGTCTGCTGAATGCTCCTAAAAGTAAACTGGCAAAACAATTGCATGCAAACAACAGTCCATTAAAAAAGCCAACCAATTTTAAAAAAATTATAAAGTAAGCCTTACCTAGCTGTTTTTCTCGTTCCTCTCTCCGTTCTCTAGCAAGCCGTTGCCTGTCATCAACCTTTAGTGTTGTTGGATGATCTACAAATGCAGGGAGGGGGAAAACATTAGTCATATAGCATAAAATCAAACAGTATTATAAACAAGTTTTTAGGGGAATGACCATTAAACAACTCTAGTCATTCTTTTTCAAAAGCAATCACATTTCCAGAAATCCATCTTATGAAAAAAAGGATTGAAGAACTAAAAAAAAAAAAAAAAAAAGAATGCCTCATAATTATCAAAATGTAAAACACTCCCAAATAATGCATAAAGTTGTAACTCTGAATTCCAAGCAAGACTACTGCCTGTAAAAATGAAGATGTTTTGTTTCCAAGCCTATAACAACTTGATTGCTTGGGAGCTTACTGACGAAATACTGTCTATTTATTATTCCATAACCTCTCTCCAAAATACACGCACAGGCAATTCTATTACAATGCAGCATCCTCTTCCTACCTGCATTGCCTCAAAAAACCCAGTAAGCTCTATTCCATGAGACAGAAGCAGCTCAGAGGCCAAGCAGAACAGGTTGGATCAAAACACTGCAGCAGTTCTGGTTGAGCTTCTGAAGACAGCATGATACTGATCTCCACAGATGTTTCTGTGTGCTTGTGTCAAAAGCTCTGGCAAACACATGAAGACAGTGCAACACATGCGTGGACTGGTATAATAGCAGTAAAGTAAGATGATAGTCTCCTCAGCGACCTTTGGATATTGAAAGTTAGCTACCTGATTTTGTTAAAAATACCTGCAACCGATCACTTGGATAACAGGATAATATGTAAAATCTGTCAGAGCCCAGAATTAACAATTCAGGTTTGGTTAGAAAAACATCACTTCCTCAGTGAGTTCTTTGGAAGACAACAACATGCTAAACAGCACCCTACTTCCAGCCTCAGCAATGGAGTTGTTCCAGACAGAAATGGGACAAAATCCAAGTTACCAATTTATCTCAGCATGCTGCCAAAACTAATTTCCTACTCATCCTTAGCGCACTCTGTTACACCTGGAAAGCTCTTAATTTTCTGCCTTTTTCAATAGCACTTGGAAAGTCTGCTTTCACTGAAAACGCAAGTGAAAAAAAATAAGAAACTACAGAAAATAAAAAAGATTTCTGGGTATAAAGAAACGGTCTGATTTATTTTACTATTGAGGGGAACTCAGTTTTAAAGTATTTCAAATTAAGGAACTACCTCTAATACTGTCACCATGGAAATGCACATAGAAACAAGACAACAGAGCCTTTTCAATCTTCAGTGAAAACACACGAGTAAGCAATTTGTAATAACATGTAAAATTAGCCTATTTGTGTCTAGGCTGCACACCCATGAAAAAAAGTTACTAGCAAAACAACACAGCGGGTCATAAAAATGAGGTTAAAGATATTTGCAAAAAGAAATCTCTGAAGTGAGGGTGTGCTAGGTGGATTCTAAATAGTTATTTGAATTAGATGAAAAATCAGTTATGCTCATTTCATACTCTAACAGAAGCTTCTGCATCAGTATGACAGGATTTCTTGGATGAATGAGTTCACCAACAACTAGCTTCAGCTTAATTATTATCTTGAACCCTCATTAGCGAAAAGCTAACGACAACGGTCAGAGACTGCAGTCCCAATTAATGGCATTAATAGCCAGGCAAAGTAAGAGCTGCAAGGAGAAAACCCATTGCATAGTTAGTAGGAAGAATATTCAAACAATGATAGCCCCAATGAAAGGCAACAAGTGAACGAGTCAGCAGCAAAGACAACAGTGATTTGTCACCCGGTTACAGCTCAAACTTTTATTGCTCGTTGAGTAGCAGACAGTGCTGCCACTTCTGAAACTATGCCTAGCCATACCACTGCATAGATTTGTCCAATGTATGGTGTAGGTTAACATTTGGCTGATGTTAAGAAGTGTGCTGCCTTGCATGCAGTCTCTTCAGCATGTAGACAAAGGTCAAAAGGGTAATAATATTCCTACTCTCTCGTGGCTGGCACACAAGATTCACAAACCATGAATTTCTGTAGCATGAGTAATTAATGCTAGTGGAATAATGTACATCCAATATGAATTCCCTTGGAAAACAAGGATCCCCTTCAAGGGCTGTCAACAAAGTCAATGTAACTTCAAGTTGACAGAGAATGATGAGACACTGGGGAATAATGTAAAATCCTGAGTCTTTCAGAATGTACTGTTCCCCTTCCACATTTTTTGTTGTTGTTGTTGTGGGTGGGTTTGGGGTTTTTTGTTTGTTTGTTGGGGGGTTTTTTGTTTGTTTGGTTTTGGAGGGTTTTTTTTTGTTGTTGGTTGTTTGTTTGTTTTTAGAGGAGAGATTTCCCTATCAGGGAGAAGCAGTAATTCCTCAAAGAGGCAGGAGAGTTACACGGACAGGCAAACCGAAAAGGTCTCCCTCAAGAATTCCTAATTATAAGCAATGGAAGGAATAAAATAAATTTTTAAAGCTGCCCTCTGCCATTCTGTTTGAAGATATCCAATTATTTTTTCTATATCACGCACCTGACAGTGCTCACGTACACAAACACACGCACACAGAGCCCCTCTTCAAACACCCCAGGATGTTAGAAGAATCCTAAAGAATTCACATTAAGTTGCAAGCTATGCAGACTGTAAGTATGTCTTCAGTAACAAGCTATTTTGCATACATTTGGGACCACAAAGGACTAAATCAATACTGGCACAAAGATGGGGATAACACCTTTGTAGCAAACCAGAACTGCCTTTGCTCTGCTAGAGGCTGGAGCATACATTACTGGTGCAAAACACACACTGTTAATTAAAGTGTCCTTTCTAAGCCCTGAGAATGAGCTTCCACAGTTTGGCTACAAGCCCAACCTTCAACTACTGCATTCCGAATGCAGCTGATCTGTTGACACCCCCAGTACATAGCTTCAATAGCTTCACATTTTGGCAAAACAATGAAGTTCACTGGCCTGCTCCTGATTTTATTTCTCATGTCTCTGCTCATTAACAACCTACCAGGCAAATACCTGGGGGACTGGCATTTCTTCTTATTCAGTAGGAATATCAGGACAAACAGACATGGTACTTTGTGCTCTCTCTTGCTCATACTGGTTATCAGTCAATAGCTTTAAGCTGCTGTTCAAGGAGGTGGGAAACATGTTATCTGCAACAAATCCTGCGAGAACTCCTCAATTCCTACAGAAATAATTGGTAACTGGGCACATGCCTTACAGAGAACAACCCAGGAATATCTGCATGCTGCTGTAGAAGTTGCAGCCTAGTTATGATGCAATATGTGCCAATTCACACTCAGCAACCTATTTCACTACACTACATAACTTCCACATACTTAATATTATGCCCAAAAGGAATGTTTGGAGATTAAATAAGCCATGGTTCTATAAAGGGGAAATTAATTTTGTACCTGTTGCTGGAAATTAAGCCTCTAAACTACATACAAAACCAGTATTATTCAATAAACTTACAACACTTACTGTGAGTATTTTAAAGAACTTAAAAGAGCTTAGAAGCCATGGATGGGATTTTGCATAAATTCAGCACTGAAATGTCAGTTAGTTTTGGTCCCTAATTCTATTAACAAAAAAAAAATAAAATTCAAAAGTCAGACTACTACTATTCTTCATTTCCATCTATAATCCTCTCAATCTCTTTGCACAAATGTCCACTTCCCTTCTGCACTTGACTCCTAGGGTGAGAATTTCTTATAGTGAAGAAACTAAGAGGGATATCAAGTGAAAACCAACAGCCAGTTTGCGTGTTAGTTCACTGGGGTGCTGTGCCAAGAAACAAAAGCAAGCCACAGCATTATTTGAAAAGATGCACTGCTTGGAACTCTAACTCTGTTCCCTTTGTCTAGCTCTCTTTGCACTGCTGTGCACACATTCAGCATTGCCTTGGACTCCTACCTAACATTTGTTCAGCCTGTAGACACCTTCCAGAGAATAATGACATTATTTATAGTGACAGCTGTCACTCCTGCTGCTTTCTGTTTGGTTTTTAACCAAAACAGTTTGACACAAAATTCATACGCAGTCTAAAGAAAAAACAACAACAACCGTCCCCCCAAAAGAAAAACAAACAAATCACTGGCTCTTGGGAGCCCTCTCTTCAACATGGACTCTCACCAGCTAGATGCAGAGCTAAGCCCCACATGCCTGCCTGTGCCCTCCCTTTCTCCAGCCCCAGGAACTTTGTGTGCCATTCTACACACCAGCATAGACAAAGGGAACATAGGAGCAGCTGGGACACCCTCCTGAGAAAGGAAAACTGAGATTAAACTACTGCAGGATAAAGTGGATATTGACCACTGCCCAATGCCAAGAGTTCTCTCTTTGCTGTGGAAGTGGGTAATGTTACCTCCAGTCTCTCCTTTTGCCACTGCCTTTCTGATTGAAAGCAACCACGAATGCTGCACTTCATGCTGGACCCAGCGCTGCCAGGCAGAGCATGAGGTGTGATCTGAACACAGACAGCTCTGGGATTGCTCCCCTCTGGGCACGTCAGCTCAAAGTACCAATCTGGGGATAGAGAAGAGTCTCTCCGTACAAAACAGCTGCTGAGCTGCCAAGTCGTCAAGGAGTTGAAAAGGGGGGTGCTGACAGTGTGCCTAGTCCTCAGCAACACAAGCATCTCTGCTTTCTGAGGCATATAAACAAGATCATTATTAACTGCATATTTTAAACCTGGGTACCTGAATTGGAATACGGACAGAATTTGGATGTTTAAGTGCTCTTATGGATCTTGGTCTAAGCATGCAAGTGAAACAGACTCATGGCATTGAGGACTACATTAAGCATTCCAGTACATAGATTTTCAACTGTTTAAGTGAACAGTGAATGAAATCCACAGAATATACCAATCATTGGTATGGCAAAGTAATGACAACATCTGCCCGCCGCACAGAATATATTACAGAATACGGCACACTTTGTGGTAAGTGAAGAAATGTCTGAACAGAAGCACGTTTATATAAAGCTGTAAATCTCTGCCTACAGCAGATAATTCTCATTCAAGCACAGACACAAATATAGTGGCTTCTGTTGCCTTATCTCACTTCCCAATCCTCATTTCTAAGCTGTTCTAAAAGCAGATTTTTTTTTCAGTATTGCTTCTTCACAACCAATCAGATTCCAGCCTAACTAAATATGATAGTCACTGATACCAGTTTTGACTGAAACAATAAGAGAGGTATGAGAGCATCAAATATTTTAAAAGTTTTTCATACACCGCTGAGGCAAACAGCCTTATAACATGAAGCACGTGGAGAGGCGTACCTGGTTTAGCTCCGGTGTTACTTTGTCCTGAAGTGACTTTCTTGTCTTGTATTTTAGAACCTTCAGCTGTTAAAATAAGGAAGAAAAGGAAAAAGATTAATCAATCACATTAATAAACAACAGCTCGACCACTCTATTATAATGCAGCCTAAATCACCAAGTTCCCTTTAAAACCAGAGTGTTCTGAAATACCACTGCAATACCATTCTACACTGTTTTGATGTCAGAAGGATAGAAACTTTTAGGCTTAATGAGGATATAATGAACTGGACTGAAACCAGGGTAATAAACAAAGGAAGGCCCTTAAGACTAAAGGACAGGATGACCTCAAGGGTTAAAATATCCAGAAACAAGACATAGTAATTAAGAGCGGTATCTAAAGACAGTAAAATTTTGTCAGTCTTTATAGGTAATGCCTCATTATGGCTACTTTACATAAACCAGAGACAGATTTGAACAGAGATCAAACTACGAGGTGTCCCCTACATAACCTTTGGTGATTTTAATACTAAAAACCACACCTCTAAGATGACAATTTAAATGTAAACATAGGACCACCTTAGTATAGTGAATTAGGTACTTCATGGAGCATGCGTACAAAGACTGATGTCATGCAAAATCACATCACCAGTCATATATAGTTTGTTTCTTATTGGTACCGTACATAAACTGCTGCTGTTTGAGCTAACGGTGCCTAGCACCCATTTTGTACAGAATGAAAATAAAGCAAATATCACAATTCTGTGTGTCGATTGGCTTTGCACACCAGGTGGAGGACCCTTTGTTTTGGCACTACAATTTTGCAACAAAAAAAGCCCTGAAGGTCACGCAGAGAACATCAAAGCCCCAAGTTTCCCATTGAAGCTGAGGAAGGAGCCACAAGAAAATTACATTTTAACAATGTTGGTTTTAATAAGGTGTATCATTTCTTTTTCCCCCATATTATGCTAGTGCTAATTAGCATATTAACCATATTAATAAACAACAACATTAATAGGCAGCTATTTTTTCCTTTTCCTTCTCAGTGATGTTTTGGAAACCAGTACTTCCAAAAACATCAGCTTTCATTTTTTTAAATATTTTTTGAATTTAATTTCCCTTGGAGGAAACTGAATTAATCATACTGATAAAAGCAAGCTAGTGGGAATAGCAGAATGCTATTCGAAGAATTAAACGTTCAAACACATTGCAATGTTTGGATGCAATGAGGAAACTGTGTTGCTAAAGCTGACTTGCAGATCCTAGGTTTCCTAAGGTGTGGTACAAGAAACTCGTAAACACTTCACGGACTCCTTACAAATTACTAACACCCACATTATACAGAACTGAAGAGAGGACAATTTATGACCTGACTGAAATCTAATGGAGGAGACAATCCCATTATTTTCAATAAACTTTTGATCAGGCCCTGTCAGCCTAGAAGAGACCACTGTGGGTCTCTGAATGCCCTTTCAACAACCTCTCATAAAGAAAAAAAACCCCAAAAGAATCATTACTATATTTCACATCACAACCGTATCCTTGGCTCAACATCCATTTAAAATTAAATGCCAAGCCAGGAAATTAGATGCCATGATTTTCTCAGCTAATGACTCATCTTTGTGTCCAGCAGCTCCACTGTGAGAATGTTTGAGTCCAGAACACAGCGGTCTGGGAAGAGGCTAAAGACAGACTGTAAGAATTACAAAACCCTTTCTCTAACAGCTTGAAAATATTTGCAAGCAAAGATAAAAAGACAGTTAAATCAATGAAGCTTAGGGGAGGAAAAAACCCTAACACAATTAATTTAAATTAAAATATCACTGGAAATGAAAGTTGGAAAAATTGATTACACCAATTTTAAAAGCTATTTTAAATGCTTACTGTTCAAAAGCAACATTTTGCTGAGAGCAGCATAGCAGCATTTAAAAATCATCTTACCAAAAGAACCACGAGTGAAATTTTAAATAATTGTCAGAAACGACAGTGCCTTCCCTGACAACTGTATGAAGTCTTTGTGAACAATAGAATCAGCTATTGTCGGATTTAACAAATATTGATTCCAATTCACAATAAGAATTGTCACACCTTAAAGGAAGCCCAACAAAAGATTTTAGTATTTTGCCATTTTAAAAGCATCATACAAAGGCTTAGTTTGACCTATTGGTAGATGGACTGTTTTTGGCAAGATGATCTAAGCAACGCTGAACACTTGTACCTCCAGGCTTTTTAGGATCTACCATTATCAAAACCCATACTTTTGCCTTTCTGTTTCAAATAGGTGGTACTAAGCCTGAAAAAGTGTTGCATTTACCAGAGTAAGTGCATTTAAACTCTTTATATCTTACAAACTCTTCACATCTTATTATTACCTTAACTTTGGGGGAAGGAGGGGGAGGTAAAACAGACTTCCCTCCTGTCTGAATAAGCCATTTAGAACATTCTCAGGAAAAGTTCTGTTGTAACGCGCAGGAAATTCTCATCAGATCAGCAGGTCAAGGGAGGTGCTGGTGAGGCCTCACCTGGAGTACTGTGTCCAGTTCCAGGCTCCCTGGTTCAAAAAGGATAAGAAACTACTGCAGAGGGTCCAGCACAGGGCCACTAAGATGATTAAGGGCCTGGAGCACCTACCATGTGAGGAAAGGCTGAGAGAACTGAGTCTGTTTAACTTGGAGAAGAAGAGGCTGAGGGGGGATCTTATCACTGCTTATAAATATCTGAAGGGTGAGTGTCAGGAAGATGGGGCTATGCTCTTCTCAGTGGTGTCCAGTGACAGGACTAGTGTCAGTGGTCATAAACTGGAAAAAAGGAGGTTCAACCTCAACACGAGGAAATACTTCTTCACTGCGAGAGTAACAGAGCACTGGAACAGGCTGCCCAGAGAGGTGCTGGAATCTCCCGTCTCTAGAGACTTTCAAAAGCCGCCTGGACTTGTTCCTGTGTGCTCTACTCTGGGCGATCCTGCTGTGGCAGGGGGGTTGGACTAGATGATATTTAGAGGTCCCTTCCAACCCCTACCATTCAGTGATTCTGATCAGCCTGGCCTAGGGCATCATATAGAAGAGAAACTGTTATAAAATAGTAACAATCTTGTTTGTGAGCATTAGTGAGAGCACTGATGTTCTAATAGCTTCAGCACAAGTTTCTTTGCATCTTATACAGTGCATGCACATTATGTTCTTCAAGCGTTGCACCACGGGATTATGCAATGCTGCATTAACTTCAGAACAATGGCCAACTTCAGAACAAAAGCCATCCAGATAATACACTTGTAACAGAGACCAGGTACACAAGAGTAATTTTTTTTTTTTTTTTTTTTTTCTGTGTTTCCTCTCACCTGACATTCCCTTGGAATACTTTGTAGCACAGTTTGAATACATGTTCATATGACCACTCATATGAAAAGAGATGAAGAACAGAACAGATGGCGCAACCATGAATTTTAATGATGCTGGATATCAAACAAGAGTTGGCACAAGTATTTAGTAACTAGTGTAGGTGTGCTTCCACAGAAAATGCCTCTTGCTCCAAGGTACAAACAGATTAATCAGACAACTAAACATCTGAAATCCCAACCTAAATATTGATAACACTGGTTCCAGCAAGACTCAATAACCTAACACATGCCGAGAGACAAAATTCAGCTGCCTAATACTTGCTCTGCTTCTTATCTAACCCACTATCTTTATATGGAGGGAATAAAAGTGTGAAGCATTCTGGAAATTTAAAAGGCTGAAGATAGCCTGGGTAATAGTGTGGGTATATTGGAGAGAAAACAATCACAGAATCAGAGTTGTTGAGGCTGGAAGGGATCTGTGGAGATCATCTAGTCCATCCCCTCTGGTGTTTCCTTGAGCAGGCCATGTCCAGTTGGGTTTTGAGTATCTCTCTAAGGATGAAAACTCCACAACTGCTCTGAGTAACCCGGGACAGTCTTTGACCACTCTCCACAGGGGACAAGTTTTTCTATGTCCTAACAGAATTTCCTGTACAGTGCCCATCATCTCCTGTCTTGTCACCATGTGCCATGAAGAGGAGTCTGGCTGTCTTTTATTCCACCCCATCAGGTATTTTCTGATATTGTTTTGTTTTGGTTTTTTGCTTCTAGTGTTTTTGGTGTTGAACTGAAATGCTAAGAGACTTGCCCAGAGCCACACAAGAACCACAGTGCCCACCCGTCCCAGTTGAAGAAGAGATGACATGGGTAAACACTACACCCCGACCTACCACTGATCAGAAAGGCTGTAACAAGCTACACCACCCCACTTTGCAAGGACCCATTTCAGTGAATGTTCTTCCAACAACCAGCTGCAAATGAACTCTCCAAACCAGGACGCTCTGGGCAGCTATTAAACTTTTCTCTTTGGCCTTCCTCACCAGTTGAGATATTATCTAACATCCATCCTCCTGGATAACAATTTCAGATAAGAAAGTCAAATGAAAAGCTTCGTCTAAATAGGGATTACAAGGGCTTAAAAAGATGCAATTTTACCTATGTATCCAGTGTATGGATTTCAGAGACAGCACAAAAATCAGGTGCTGACTGAAGCCTTGGCACAATCAAAACCTTGTTTTCTTTCTAAACACATCAGTGCAACACTGTATTATTGTGATTGGAAAACAGAAAACTATGGAAAGAATCTGAACTAAGATACCATAGCTTCATTTAGTAGTAGTAAAGAATATCACATGTGAAATTTTATTACTTTAGGTCATGTACCTGTGAACTTGTAGAAGCTTTATCTGCAGAGCAAACTGGAGGACAGTATCACCAAAGCAACATAAAGGATTCTGCTGCCATCCTGATATGTGCTCTACATTATTGTATTTTGGTCTTTTAAGGATGTAGCATGGTCTATAGTAAGAACCTAAGTGGGAATCAAAAGACATTTAGCTTCTCTGTCCCAGCTCCACCATTACTATATGGCACAGTATGAAACACAACGCTAGACCTCAGTTCCTCTGTCTGGAAAAGAGGAAAAATGGAAGTAAAAAAGAGAAAGGGGGAGAGAGATATATACTGCTACTCTACTAAATACACATGCATTTGTAAACATCAAGCTCTCAAGTAAAACTAGTTGCAGCACAGAATTTAATATTGAAATATTCCAGATGCAGAACCGAAAGGAAGGGATGTGCCAAGGCTGGCCAGCGCTAAGGAAGATCTCTGTAGTTTCAGCTTCTAGTGGTACCTTGAACCAAGGCAAGTGCAAAATTGGCAGATTATTCCTAAAGGCTGTTTCATGATGGAAATTAATTCTATTTACAGTTGTGATATGGCTACAGGTTCATAGTCAGACAGGTTTAATCAACGCTTCTATTACCAGGACAAGCACAAGCTCTAGCAGGGTTGAGAAGCAATTTCACATTGGATGTCAGTTTACCCCGTTTCTCGTATAACCATTATAATTATACTCAGTCACTTCTCACAGCATCTGAGATTCCCTGTCCTAAGTACCTGTACCAAAGTTTATTTTCTAAAAGGGAAAAAAAACATTTTATAAAACAAGAACTACTATTAAAAAGCTGTTCCATGATCAGTATCTGTCAGATAGAAAAAATGCCTTTAATAACCTTACAGTCATAGAATGGTTTGGATTGGAAGGGACCTTGAAGATCATCCACTTCTAACCCCCCTGCCATGGGCGGAGACACCTTCTACTAGACCGGATTGCTCAAAGCCCCATCCAATCTGGTCTTGAACACATCCAGTGTTGGGGCACCTACTGCCTCCCTGGGCAACCTGTTCCAGTGTCTCACCACCCTCACACTAAAAAACTTTTTCCTAATTTCTAATCTGAATCTATCCTCTTGCAGTCTAAAGCCATTACCTCTTGTTCTGTCTCTACAAGCTCTCGTAAAAACTCTATCCCCAGCTTTCTTGTAGGCCCCCCAGTCTAAGGTGTTTATCTTGAAGCAGAGAAACCAGTTATCCCCAAAGAAGGTCTGCGTGAGCAGAAATAGGAATTGCTAGCAGTAGGAAGCAAAGAAATTCTCTCCTAAAAAGGTGCAAAGCTGAGAAAAAGTCTCATAGGAAACCTTGAAAAGGCAGGAAAACCAGAAGGTTTTAGTTCTTCTTTACCAGTAAGCTCTGGTCGAAGGAGAGTGGCCCGAGAGCCTAATCAGGACAGCACATCCTGGTGGAAAAGCCTAATTGAGAAGTAGAGCCCCTGGGAGGGTGCCCTGCAAAGCGGGTGGAATATTCTCCCAGACTCTGGAAAAGACACAGAATGCCAAGAAAACAGCGAGCTGGGAAGTCATATTGGCATTTTGACAGCTTCTTTTAAAAAACACAAGAGCTGTGCAGATTACAAGCATTTGCTTTTCAGATCATAGCAAATGCCTGTTGCACAACATGAACCAGCTATCCCCAGCGAGGTGAATGGCAAACCAGAGCCCCAACAGCAAGGATGAGGATCTGGAAAGAAGATGCTTAAGCTTTGTCCAGCTGAAGAAGGAGATCAGCCACAGGACACCAGCAGCTGTACTACTAGGTCTCTACTTCCAGAAGTGGAATCCCCAGCAAATTAAACACAGTAGGAAGAGTCACTCAGGCACCACAAGCATGAGGTAGTGCTCAGACCTGTGTCAGGGTCATGATGTGCACAGCAACCCCCACAGAACTGCACCCTAGCAAGTGTCTGAATAGGGGAACTGTATGAGGGCTGCGAGAGCACAAGCACAGGTAAATCTGAGGCACACAGACAGCTATTTGTGCCTGACAGTTCAGATATGCCTCTGGGTAAAAGGTGCAATGAGCAGTGAAGAGGAGATACCATCTTCCAGTTTTTTACTCTAACTCCACATGTGAGAGGCAGATATACTGGAAAAACAGCCAGGAGGAAAAAGGAAAAAAAAAAAGAAAAAAAGAAATAGCTAGAACAGAGGAGGAGGGACCAAAGAGGGGAAAAAAAAATAATAATAACCAGCTATTCTGTACTTGCCACTTGTCAGCTACCTTCCCCCAGCCCATTTGGCTGAACAGCTACTTAACTGTCAGAGTCTCCAGGGGCGGTGTGTTGGGAGATAGAGAAGGCATCAGAAGTGACAACTGGAAAAAAACAGTACCTCCACCAAAATCTGTTGCCAGTAGAGAGAAGGGGAAATTTCAGAATTAAACTGGGAAATTTAGTTAACTGAGAACTGCTAACATTCTTTATTCCTTTGCATCCAATTCTGCTACCTCAAATTACTTCCTTATGAATACTGCTCCAAAAACCACACAACCCCCCCCTCTTTAGTTCACATGCTTATTTTATATACTATTTTAAGCCTGATATACACAATGTAAAAATGCATTTGAACCAGTCAGAATTAAGCAGAGAAGAGCCCCCTAGGGCTGTATAAGCAAGACTGAAGCTGTGGGGCTACTCTGGGCAGTTTTATCTGGCCACTGGGAACAGCAGCTGCCCAGCAATGTCAATCAAATCAGAGATATTGCGGTGCTGGGTGGAGTGTGTTCAAAGTGCAGATACAGGTCAGAGATGACAAAGTTCATTAGCTTAAATGCAGAAACAAATTAAGACCGAAATTCTGAACACCTGACTTGAGATAAGAATTCGAGCATTCAGCAACTGGCTGTTCATTCTGAAGCAACAGCACTGAACTTCTCTGAAAGAGTCTCTCTAACGGCAAAACTGGAGCGTTTATCCTACTAACAAAGCCCCATGAGCCTCGATCCAGAGGCTTGGTACAGGGTAAACAACATGAATAAAAGCTTTCCTACTGCTTGTGACACTTGCCTCTTCTTACACCCACAGCTTATGTATAAGACCGGTAATATGTACACATGTAAAACCTACTCTCCATGTTTACAGTAAAATATACCTTACAAGTCTTTAGCATTTTTTATTCTTTGTATTACCAGTAGTATCCATATATATACTTAGACAAACAATATACCAAGTAGTATTCCAGTGATGCGTATTGCTCTAGAGTTAAGAACCTCATTCATTCCATATGTGCCCTCCATATTTATCTTTCAGTTGCATTTTAAAATTGGAACCTTGGGAACAAAGGACAGTGATGTCTGCAGAGACAAACAGGTCTGAAAGTCCTATGGCTGGTCAAAAACTGCCAAGATGAATGCAGCTCACCTGTTAGGTAAAAAGGTAAAAACCAAGTAGCTGGATGTCTAGTATTAAAATCTTCAGAGTAAGTCAGGACAAAATTAGGATCCATTCTCCTCTTCAGGAGAGGGAGGCAAAAAGTCTCAAAAAACACACGAGAAAAAAACCCATAGGTGCACTTGTTAAGACTATAGCTTTCACAAAATCCACTTGTCAGTAAGAACTCTGAAATCACCCCTCATTAAGAGCCTGGGGAGACCTAGCCTGGCAATGTGTTCCAGCACAGCTGGAGACAACACTTTTCTGGTATTGCCGCACTGTAGAAGCAACTGCTTCTTGCTGCTGCTTCTACCAGCTGTGTCTGAGCTGAACACTGAGTCAAGGCTACTCCTGGCTTTCATTTATTCACTGTGTAAGCACACTCTGGAGCCCTAATCTTGTTCAGGACCTGATGTGCTTTTTTGTAAGACTATTATAAAACACTGCTTTGAGTGCACTGCAATTACACTGCGACCAGTGCTAGCTTTGCTTGTGTAAGCTCTCATGCACACATGTGTAACAGTTATCAAAGTAAAGTCCTTCAAAACAAGACTGCAAGGTTCTTACTGTCAACTAACACATACGACTCTGCTGAGAAGCATGGAGATAGAGTAAGCACAGAGATCCAAACACAAAAGCCTGAACACAAAACTAAACCACCTCCTTTTCTCATCACTGAAATCCGTGTGTACGTACTGCTCAGAACAGTTGTGTCCAAGATACTTGTCCTTACAGTTAACTGTGCAGAAACACAGGAACTAAGCATCTGCATTTTATTCATATAAAATATCTCCTCCTTTTCTCCTTCTCTGCAACAATTTAAAACTTTTCTTCCCTGCAGGAAAGTCATAAATGGTGGCTTGTGGGTTACTGCTGACCTCCAAAGAGCAAGTAACCTGCCAGCAGTCAGCTCCTATCCACAGACCATTCTGAAGCAAACTTCATCCTATAAAAAACTTTGTTGCAGAACCTTTCCTACGCAACGGATGTGACGTTCTGGTAGTCAGCAGATGGTCCTTGAGCAGTTGCTGAGGATAGAAAAACAAACAACGCAGTAAAAAACTCCTGCTCTCGGTGACTATGGGCAAAGAACATCCTGGTATCTCCAGGAAGGCTCAGAGACTGGTCCAGCTTGGAGGCTCAGAGAAGTGCTGGGGGTGAGCTCAGACATCAAGATCTTTTAGCAGAAAAGGATGGGAAAGCAAGGGAAATAGTGAGATGGGAGGACTGTAGAACTGAGCAACAGGTTGCAGGACAGATCAAGGAGAAAAGCAGAGGATTCCCCTAACAGAGTTACCCCTTCAGAAGAATAGAAATCCAAACCAACATCATTAGGCTTAATTTATACGCTAAAAAAAACCCTGTTAACAGAACAGGTACCATCAGAGCTGCAAACAAAATCCTTTTATAATAAAATGTTCTAATTGGCAACACTAATAAAATTATTTAAAAAGATTTACAAGGTTCTGCTCAGTACTAAAGCAGTAAGCACTATGATGTGTGTGAATTCTCTAAAAGGCTTAGATCTAATACACTCCAGTGATGAAAAACTACAATCTAGATTTCCATTTTAAAACAATAAAGAGATGTGCCTAATTTTGGCTTGGTGTCAACACTTAGATTCCTTTTTTAAGGGAAGTAGGTCAAAGGAACTGTTAAGGGAAATAGGGTGCAGCAAAGAGTACTTGCAGACTATAGACTGGTTCACTGGTTTTAGTATGGGTAATACAAGTCTTCACCATTGTCAGCTTTTGGAAATTTCTAACACTGGCAGATGGAAAACGCCCATTATTTTTGAAGTCAAAACAGCAGTACTTACACATTACATTTGCAAGTTAGAGGTTTAACTCAGAAGAATGACAGAATTATCTGTATTTCATTTCTACTCACTGAAATAGTAAAGTTCATACCTTAAATAAATTATGAATTAATTTTACATTAAAATATTTTCAGTTCTTAAAAGCTTGATGCTAAAGTATATCTTTTCATACTTCCAACAGTGTGGAACTGAAGGGTCTGGTTTGCAAATATAAACAAATTAAACAGCTCCAGGCTGCAGTGTCCATCCCAGTTCTTTTTTCCTCTGGCACTTATCACAGAAGTTTACCATCAGAGCTGCCATACAAAGCATTGTTACTAGTGTTCTTCACCTCTGGTGTCCTGGCTGAGCTAAGTAGAAATGAAAGCTTATCAGCATTAGTGTTTACTACTCATGGACTAGTATAAGAGTTGCCATTGTTTTCATTATATTACAGACCAGAAAGAAAAAAAAAAAAAAGATTATTTAAAACTGTCACAGCTAATTCAGCACTAAATTGTGAAACAGTAAAACCAAATTTCTTTGGAAACAATCCACAGACATAAAACTGGATGATGCAAATGACAGAGGAAAGGACACTTTTTTTAAAAAAAAAACCCATTAAAATTGTGTAACTGCTCTATCGGGAGATGCATATTTATAAAAGATTACTTTTGGCTATGTTTACTTTAAAAAGCATTGCATCCTAAAATATTAAATAATGCAGGAGAGGATACCAAACTGAGTGCCTTTGTAGGGATAGGGAGAGCCCTTATGCTGCTTGGCATCTCTTAAAGATGATAAAAGAAACACGGTAACTGTACCAGCATTTACAGAAAACCCGACACATTATCTCCCCCGGATAACTATATTGCAGCATCATGCTGCAATATCAAAGATCAATACTAACATAAAAGGGCAATTGCAAAGAAGGTTCCTGTTACCTGCTGATAAAGCCTGTGCTGTGAATCAAGCTCTGCAGCTGACCAGAAGGCTGGCAAACTTGGCCAGATACAGACAAGACACGTGAATGGAAGCGTTTTAATTACCAACACCAAAATAAAAGCTGAAACGCCACTACCTGAGGACATGCAGGGTAACCTCAGTTCCAGACACTTGGCATTTTGTTCTGTGCGGCCTGGCACGTGTTCTTCAAACAGCAAGACTGAGCAATATGCAACCTGCAGGGATTTATTTGTGGCTCTGCTGCTCAAGGGCAAAACACCTCATCCAGGGTCTGTGTCAGTGTACTGTCGTAGCAGTTGTACATGGAAGGTCACCACAGAGATTATGAAATGGAGCACTTGTACATTTTTCTAGATCAAAAACTTTTCTGGACTCCAACTAGAGAGTTTGCTCCAAGCTACAAGGTAATTCCTCTGAGTACTTCCAAATCACAGTGAAGCTTCCACCCACCGCTGAGCACTGGGGAGCTGGGCGCAGACTACCCTGCTTTCAGCATCACACTGATCCCAAGGTCAGACTGCTTGAGCCAGGGAGAGCAACTTGAGTATCCATTATTTGATATCCTTGTTCAGAGGGCACAATGATCAAAGCATATTGCAGCCTTTGAGTTCTACAAAAACACAGATTACAACTGCAGTGCAGCAAAGTGAATACAGGGATGGAAAGAAGGGGAAAATGGATACTTTTGCCATACCTTGCTCTATTAAGCAATTTGATCTTGAGATCTAAACATTTTTAAAAACAATGCAATCTCTTTGGTCTTAGCTTTGCAACAAGAGAAGGTAATGGATTTCTCCCCCCCAAATGTAAAAAATAAAACAAAACACTCTTTTGATGGAATATGTATTTTTAACTAAAAGGAACGACGTGTACTGATGAATTCAGGAGACTCCCATAAGCTCCCAGACTGACACGCTGCTTTCTTCTTGCCAGCCCATGGACATACACAAGCCATCACAGCCCGGCTGAGCTCAGTACATGTCAGTGCCTTCCTCTACGCTTTCAACTCTTCCCAGATTTGTTCAGCCTGCATTAGTCTGTCAGGACTTAATGCCACACACGTCGGGGTTCACAGCCACCACCCCGGTGACTTCACATTTAAGGTAGAGAGCAGGACTGTGATGATGGTACTCCTGCCATGAAATCATTCAAACGCAGGGCACAACTGTTTTAATGTCTCACAGTAATTAATCCCTTTCTACAGTAACAAAGCGATCCTGTCGCCATATGGGAACATCCCTGCATGCACAAACCACGTTCAGGTGCAGGCTGAGTATGCCCCCTGTAAGAAAAAACACTTGTGATCTTCACTGGCATCTCAGTCTGCTGACCTTTGCTCTTGATAGGTGAGGTTTAAACCATGGAAGCAAGGTGAGGTTTTGGAACTGCTTTTTTCTATGGGGAAAAAACCAAAAAAGAGGTACTTGTCTTCCTGGACATTATATAGAAGAGACAGATTTCAGCAGCTTAGTTTTTCTGCTTTAATGATTTCCCTCTGCTATGTGTGTAATCACAGGCACACTCTAAATACTAGGGTGCTTCCAGCATTTCCCCCACACACAAGGCAGGCTGCAAGTGTTTTAAAAAGACATAAAACACTGCAAAAATGAAGTGATAGGAACTTCATAAGCAGAAGCAAGTTAGTTTAAAAATAGGACTAGTCTCTTTCAAAGCCTTCCTTCTAGTTAGGTTCTCTGCAATGTCACACAGCTATGCAAGTGAGACCTACAACAATACAGCTCTCCCACTGCATTACTTTTAGAACACATTTAGCGACTTCTTGACCTTCTGGGTACCTCCAACCACTTCATTTTCCACAGAGCTTTTACCAGCAGCACAGCAGCTCTCACCGGATTCCAAGTTACTAGCCTGCCACATGAAGGACAACTCCCTCACTTCCCACCCTTATTAAAAGAGACCTACAATAAAGCTTAAGAGATTTCCATTACCCAAGATTTCCTCTCCTCTGCTTTCATTACACTCAGAATCTCTGTATCTGTTGAACTAAGTGGACTCCTGGCCTTCATCCCATAATTGCTTTAAAGCATCTTCAGTCTCATCCTTTTGCTTCCTCAAAGAAAATTGCGTTGCAAGAGAAGTGCTGTTGAACTACCTCATTTGGAAGAGCATATACGGGGGCCCATAACAAGGAGAGAAACAGGATAATTTCAACCTCGCCTCTAGATTTAGTATCTATTTCCATTCTACAGTCAGCAATAACAGAAATACATTTGCAAAAACAAATGAACTGGGATTGGAAGTGGTTTACTGCTCTGCACAGGCCCTGACAAGTGCCTTTAGCAGTATCTTACAAAATCTTTTACCAAAGAACCTGTAAAAATAAGGATCTTTAAAACACAAAAAGGGAGGACATGGGGGAAAATAAGAATAGCAATATTGTTTAACACTAACAGTCTAAGGCATTTACTGCTCCACACAAAGGAGCACAGGGTAAAATTGGTTACAGATGCTGCAGAGATTTTTTCTGCAAGATGCAGCTTCTTAAGTAATGAAGTACCACAAGACTGTTTACTAAGAAAAAGTTCATTGCCACATGGGTTTCATCTCCTGACTCAGGACCCCAAGATATCTCAGGTACTGACAGCTGGAAAGTTTTAGCACCAGATTCCAACAGAGGAGCTCACCTTGTCTGAAAAACAAAGTTAAGCATTAGGCTGAGTGAGCTATACAGCTCCTGGTATCTAATTATCTTCACACAACCCCACATTAGGCCACTTAGATTTATACCTGGGACATCTGCCAGGACTTCTCTTCCATTGCAAGGTAAATTCTAGACCACCTACAAGTTAGTGGGACCAGTGCAAGTAACACAGGTAACCGTTTCACTGCTGCAGTTTCCTGGGCAAAGCTCTGCAGATCACAAATGTTGCAGAGATGCTCAGAGCCCTCCTCCCAGCATTAGAAAAATAAACCCTGAATAATGACTGCCAGTTGCTATAGCAACAACCACCTCTCAACTAAACACATCAAGAAGATACAAAGAGGCCAGGCTTTAGTTATATAACCTACTCTGTGCAGACAATTATTTCTGAAGCAGTTAAAACTACAAAGACTGCATGCTGTTGTTTAGCAGTTAGGTTCCTGGGTGCACACATTCAAGCCATTACTCTAATCAAGAGTACACTTGCCCAAGGAAAACTGGCAGTTTTCTGCTAGTCTGCCTCTACCTCGTTAGAAGAGATGCTGTAACTACTCAGAGTTAAGTCCAACGCTCCATTTTCTAATTCTTCTTCTGTTCTTTATACAAAATATACATCCTATTACTGAAGCTAAATAAGAAAAAGCACTTAATGTGGTGCAAAATGCAGATACTCAGAAACAGTGAAGAAAAAAAGGGAAGTTTCCTACCTTTTCTGGGCAGGGAACAAAGCTCAAACACTGACTTAAGAAAATATATTTCTGCTGCATGACTTATCCTTAATCACTTCAATCACTGTCAAAAGTAAAAACTATGCCAGGATTAAACTGTCATATTTAAGGAGGCATAAGACAAATACAGCTACTACCAGCCAAGACCTCAACTAAATTCTGAATACATCATTTACTTGAAAATTTATCTTTCAAAGTGAACATCATAGGAAACCGGAAAATCCCATTTTCAGTTCAGGGACCAGTTCTTTACGGATACCCAGCTGCCAGGAAATGGGACTTCCTGAGGTATTGCTTGGCATACAGGCAGCAGACTATAATAGCTAATTACAGTGCTGCATACAGAACTGAGGCTGCACGAACAATCTTAATTATTTCCGAGCTCCACGTCTTAGGAAAAGCTATATAACTGAATATGTGTTTAGAAAGGCAAAGTTATGTACTTGAACAGGAGGTACTCACATACAATATTTAAGTAATGCTAACATGTACTTTTAAAGTCTCTTTAATACGAATACATCAGATGGTTACTAGAGCTCTGGCCTTCACATTGTGAGAATAATCCATGGCTTTAGGTATGGTAGGAAAACCAAAGTATATTTTTGCCCAGGTTCTTTCTGGGATCTTAGACTGAGTGCCGCATCACTAGAAAGTGGAACTTGTCTTTATATGCTGCTGCACACCCCCCCACGTGCACAACCTTTTAAAAAAAAGCAAAACTTTCTCTGTAGAATCTCCATGGGCAGTTGATTTCTCTTAGGCACAGCCACAGACAACTCTACTGGCAACACTTTCTCCCTAAGTCCGGTACTATGACAGCTCTTTACACATCATAAAAGCAAAAATCATTCCAAGTCCATGCAGGGTTTCTTTTGGTTCCTTAAGCAACGGTGTTGTTGGCTTTCCAAGCACTTGCTTGTTTGCAATCTTGGTGCTGGCATTATCTGGCTGCCATAATTTGATTCCCTTCACCTTTGGAAACATAAATTTACTTCTTTTCCCCCTCCAGTCTTCAGGGAAACCTTCTGTCTCTGACTAACTAGCTTTTATTTTATGCACATTCCACGACTTCAAAACCAGTCTGAGAGGATAAAGCCGTATTCAGGTTTTAACGACCCCTGAAAATTAAGTCTTCTAGAGAAATAACATCTGTAAAAATGGGTTACCACAGGAAATAAATAAACCCAAACATTTCTTAGTCTAATTTTGTAATAGAAGCAACAAAAATCTCATCTCATCCCATTGCATGTAGTCTGATATACATAGGTAGTCAGTCTATTCATTGAATCAAAGGTGTTAAAAAAAACAAAACAACTATTGTCACAGTACTTGGTGCCTCAGTTACCTGGGGAAAATCTACAATGGTGCCAGTTGGATTGTGTCTAACAGACAGAACAAAGAATAAGTGTTAAACTCGTTGCTTTGTTCTTCAGATCTATTTTTTTTATTGCTTTATAAGGATGACATGACAGAGTATGTAATGTAAAACATCTGACTAAGCACTGTATCATGCCATAATCAAAAGCTATCTATTTAGGACCAGTTTGTAAGTATTCAAGAATAAAACACAAACACAGCAGTTACTTTAAATCAAAAGTGCTCCGTATTTTGCAACAAATACCTCTCATTCTCGATGGTAAGACTTGCTCAGACCTTTGTATTTGGACTACTGTTTCTAGCAAATATACAAACAGGGTCAAACCCCAGAAGGTAGACACCAATCTAGAAAAAAAGTTGCAATCAAGTTTCCATTAAGTTGTATCTTCACAAGTCAGTATTTATGAGATAGATAAAAGCCTGACTTCATTCACAGTGGTTTAGCCTTACTAAGGAGAGGGTTATTAACTTCCAAGAGCACAATCACATGTACGTGCATAGGTTATATTAAAAGAAGTTGCATGGGCAAGTTTGACTCTGAGATTTCCTAACTTTCCAGTGCTTGAACTTGGAACCTTAAAAGTTAGCACAAAGCTTGCACTATGTACTGACATAGTCACACAAAAAGGAAAACATACAAGAATTAAAAAATATGTAATTCTACACACCACAGTCCCCTACCCCACAAATCATACCAGTTCAGGAAATCTTGATGCTGTGTTCTCTGGGATAACAAAAATTGATTTGGCAGATTTACCACCCTGCTGCTAGATGGGGAGAACAACAAGTTTAACCAATATTTCACATTCTTTTCCATCAGCTGAACTCCTGCTCCCTTTTCCCTTTCAAACCACATCCTTTGTTCCTTTTCTGACCTTACATCCCCCTCCACACCTCCTCAACCTCCTTCCTGAACCTGCTACCCTGCAACTCTCTTCTCCTGCCTTTCTACATTTTACCCTTATAGTTTTCTGGCTAGCACTGTTCCAACCCAAAACGCCTCCTCCTCCCCCCTAACTCTCTCCAGTGGCACCAGATCACTTTTCCTGCACACCCAGCAGCAGGTACCTGGGCAGCACAGGAGAGGGCAAGCCTCTATGCCTGTATGTCAGTATGCCTGGTGCTGAAGCAGCCTGCAGAGACTGGAAGCAGCAGGGAAAGAAAGTCCCACTCAGCCCTGGGAGCTTTGGGGAGGATCACACTCACTCATTCCATGGGGATGGTGAATTATGCAATCACTGATGAGCCCAAAGCATTTGAAAGGAAAGGCTGCTGCCTCCGTTAAGGAAAACAGCAACAACAACAACAAATTCTGGACAGGAATATAGCCCTCAAACGCTGAGTACAGCCCCATCAGGCATGAGCAAACTGTGACCTTCTATGTGGCTGATTTGGATGGCTTCTCATAGCAACAGGAGGAGGCGTAGCTCTAAAACCAAATTCATATTGTTCCTGGTTTCAAATTTTTCCTTCAAAGCACGGTGGCCTTAAGCTGTCCTTATGAGACTGATATTAAGAGGTTTTTTTCAAGAAGCAAAAGTCTCCATTACTTTCCTATGTCTCATTCTTCATCAATTGGTCCATTTGCTGAAAATGAACACAATAAAAAAATGGAGGGAGAGAACCTGGCAAAAAAGAAACAGAAGCCAAACCATTTAAATCTAGCAAAGTTATAAAGAGACTGAAAAAACGCTCTTTTAATGGGTAATGTTATGCAACCTTAATTATTTGCCATCTGCCTTATAAAATTCAAATCAAGCATAAGAAGGATAAAATGCTCACTTGGGGTTATTTTATTATGCAAAACATCTTGGTTTTACAACATCATCACTGAAACGCTTCATGAAATTACAGCTCTTTAATTCACAGTGGCTTCCTCTTTATTGTGGATGGAGAAAACAAAGAATTTGACCTCTAAGCTGCATACTTCACTGCAGCAGCCTAACCATGACAGACTGGTACCAGCAAAAATGGAATAAATACCACTCTCTGAGATAGCAGAACTAAACATTTAATTTCATGAGGGGTGTCTGAATTTTCCCCCAGAAACAATGAGAACATGTTAACAATATTTTATGTAGTAGTTACTTTCCTGCCTCTAAAGATTAAATGATTTACAAGGATTGCTAGACTAAACTGCAGCATACCATGCATGTCTCTAGAACTTTTTATAGAACATGTTCTTGGTGCCCATTATTTCGCTTGGTCTACCAAAATAGAGAAAAAATGAGAGTGTTTGTTGCAAGTGACTTCACTATCTCATCACAATACTTCAAAATCCATTCTATTGCTCCGTAATGTGCATTAAATATTCCACTTCAGCACAGAAAAAAAAATGAAGGATCCTATAAAAAAATATATACATTACATAAATAGTGCAAAAAAAAAGATAAAAGAGATGAGCAACATAATCCTGAAATCATACTGCCTGACTCCACAGAGCAATGCATCAATCACCACGTTTGAGCCATATTTCTGAAAGCCCAGGGAGCTTGTGCCAATGCCTGGTAGGCAACGGTAACAGGTCTGGTGACTTCAGCCAGGGTGACCAGGCTTCCCCTCTTTGCCCTTAATAGGGGAGTGGGGATGGAATAGTGATCAAGACTGCTTCATCTTCAGACAAGTCACTCAACCAGTGTCCTTCAGCTCTTCCCACTTTGCTCACGGAGACAGCGGTTGAGAGGCTGGTTGCCAGAGCCATTAACTTTTCTTCTCTGAAACCACTGAATGGAACTGGCTCCATACCAACAATGCAATGGTTCTTGCAAATAGCCTTCAGTATCCCCACGTAGACAATTTCCTGGCTTGACTAAATACTATTAAGTTTTTGCTTATATGGAAGCCACATACCAGGTTTGGATACATAAAACACAGATCGGTCACTGCTGACATCAGGCCAAGTACTAACTGCTTCCCAGATTCCCTGTATTCCACTGGTGGAAATGATTTTTAAGGACACAAATGTCCTTACTGACATGGCTATTCTTTGAGCCTTGCCCTTTTGATTGCCATTCTGCAGGGAGACGGAGACTCAAAACAACCAACTTGCTCTGATTAAACATTAGCAGACCCCTACTAGAATCTCGGACAAGGCTTTTGTAATTAAGAGAGTCTCACCAATTGCAAACAGCTCCAGACCTGGGTGTTCGTGTGTTCCATCATTCTGACAGTCTTCCATAGTCAATCAAGGTTAGAATAATTTATTATGCTGAGTTTCACTTGAGAGCAGAGCATTAGCTCCTCACAACCATATTTCAGATATCTACTTACACAGTCCCTGGCTTCCTATTGATGACCATCAGGTTGTAGTTGCTCATATCCTGCACCTGCCTACTGCATCTTTCCATCAAACTCCAATTTTGGTGTGCATACCTGTTGCACTATCCAACCAGACTTTGGTACTTGTGTTGCAAGTATAAAACAATTTCTTCCAGAGCAGACCTCATATGTTGCCACTTCGTCTCAGGACATCCCTCCTTGGTAAACTCATGCCTCATCCATTTCAGCTATGAAAGCGCAGTATTTTCCACATGTCTAGACAGTCAGTAGCTCACCACTAGTGAGGTTCCAGGCTACAAAAACATTAAAGCTCTATGGAATGTGACTAAAATAACATCATGCATGCCCACCTTACTGGTTTGTCTCCATTCACGCAATGGATGTTTCAAAGTCAATCACTTTGAAAGTGTCACACAGGGTGCTGCTGTGTAAGAGATCACCTTGTGCCACAGCCCCCTGATCAGCACAGACAGGCAACTGCAGAACATCATTGTCCATGCACTGAACAATTAGGATTCATATCACAGCTCTACACAGTAACCAGATGCACTCTGTTTCTGTCCAAGACACTTTAAAACATTAGTTTCAAAAACAGGACTGCTAGCTAACTTACTTTCATTAGTGCTTGCTTACTGCTGTGCCAGCTTAGCAGTTAAAAAAATAAACAGCAAAACAATCTTGTCAGCACTTTTGACTTCCAACAAGCATTTCTCTTGCTTTTAATAGAATATCATTACCATAAGACAAAGCAGCTAGAGACAAACACTCTGCAAACTCAATGTTTTCAAAACAGCAGTTTAAAGGGGCCCTCAGCCTTTACATCATCCACCAGTTCTTGCATGTGAGTAGCAGGTCCAGTAGATCACATCCCCTCATCAGTTCTCTGCATCTATACTGAGCCAGAGAAAGAGAGCTGAATTACCTTCCATTTTTGAAGTTCCAAAAGTCATTAACAAAAACCAACCCCAAACCCATGCCTTTTCAAACTGCATGCAATTAACAGTAATTAATGTCAGTGAACTAATACTTGCATAATTAGAAGTAGGAAGTTCTAGCTGTCATAACCTCCTGCAAATTAAGAGCAGTCTAATTTTAGCTATACCAGTTAAAATCCTGCTATTGCTACATCTAGATGAGGAAGTAACTAGGAATAAGTAATATTAACTTAATTTGTGATGGTAGGGAGAAAAAAATAAATGTGCACCCTATATAAAAATTGTATTTTGTCTACATTTGACATTTGTATTTATTTTGTTTGTGAAACTGTTGGTGTCATCATCAAGTGAGATTTGATCTTGAGCTGGGAGTCGACTTTGAGACCATTTTTTCCTGAATATGTCTCCCTGATTTATGTTGATAAACAATGTGAAATGATAATATAAATTAATGCAGTCCATCTTTTTTCCTGGCTTGTCAGAAATTAACAAGATTCTTTTAATTTTGTTAGAAGACTAGACCTATGCAATTAAACTTTACTAAACTTACCTGTTTCCACTTGCAGGATTATTTGAGAAGATAAACTCTAGTAATACCATAAAAATAAAAACTATTCTGGGAGTTTACATGATCTCCCCCTTGAAAGAATTCATGTTTATTTAGATGACATGAATTTGTTTGTGATGCTCTCAGATCTGTGCTGGAATAATCATCTGCTATGGATGTTCCAAGGAAATCTCTTAAAGACATGCTAGTGAGTCATCTGGTTAGGAGCTAATGAACACTAACTATGACTGGCTTTGGAGACAGTTCTTCTTCCTCAGTATCTAATCTGGGATTAGATAGTATGATGATTAAGGGACTGTAAGGAACCTGGGAGAAGGACACTGTACTCCAAGTAGTCCATGCATCACATGGTGCTACTGGGAGTCAGGCTATACAACATAGTCAGTAGGAAGTGAAATAGCTTTTACTTTTGCGTATGTTAAAAACTTCTCTGCATAGTAGCAGCAATCAAAGCCCCTATCCTGATAGCATTTTCTCCTATATAAACTTAGATCTGTGGCCCTTCTTGAAGGCCATTATGCATCAACTCAAGCACATTCAAATTCTTCTTCAGAGTTGGAACTGAACCAACTGGGGAATCCATAACTGCTACAGAACAGACCCTTATTATAGGTCTGGCTGACAAAAGAGCAAAGTCACAAGGATAGGCGGAATAGATAACAAGTGTAGCCTCCTCTGAGCTAGTCACAAATCAGAAGTAACTACAGTAGTTGAATGGAAACTGAATCCCTCTTCAATTTCAACAACATCAACCGGAAAGCCGTGCATATGTCCCAGAATCACTAGTGTCCAAGTGCTACCATAGGATACAGTTACCCTTTTTCCCCGGAAAAACTTTAAGCTCTCAAAAGAATGGTTTTAAATTTTCTAAGTACATGAAGTGCTGGACAAATAACCAATTTATAGTGCAAGATGTACATTTTTTATATTTATTCATAAGACTACTTTCAAAAGTATGCTGTATTGTTTTTAACGGATACTTTGCATGCCTGATGAGATCTGAAGCTCACTGTGTTTCAACAATTCCTACCCCAAAACATTCTGGATACAAAGAAGTGCTCAAGACACTTCATCCCACCCCCTGCCTCAAGATGCCCTTAATCCTACCGTGAAGATGGGACAGTCCCTTCCCCTACAGCTGCTGCAGCCAGAGGCAGCTCTGACTGTTCCTGCCCAAGAGGTGGCCACCTGGCCAACTGCATTTAATTCAACACCACCCAAAGGCAACGACACACCACCAAAACTCACTGTGACACAGCAGGCAGCCCAGGTTATCATGCGCCATCCTACCCTAAAAAGCAAATGGTTAAACATATTTGCATTTATATTCCTCTTCTTCCTTTTGTCTAAGCCATGCAAGTGACCTGAAGTAATAAGAATGGGCTGATTAATTGCTGTGTGTGTTCCCTTCTGTAGAGCTGAAAGGTCAGTAGGGGTAAAAGCAAAGGGTGACATGATGTACAATACTAAATACTCCTGTTTTTAAGCAGCCACCTTGTTCAATGAACCACACACAAACCAAGAAAGAGTTCTTTTCACTGCATGTGCTGAGGCTTAAATGGCCCAGCTGAGAAACAGTCGCTGAACAGCTAACTCTGAAGACAGAGAAAAAGCCTTATGTGGGCCTCCCTCCCTGGGCTAAGCGCTTAATGGCATATTAAAAATGTAGACATCTTAGTACAGATTTCTAAGGATTTCTCTACATTTACATAACAGTTGGCAGCTCTCTGATCTTTGGTTAGTGGTTTTTGTTTGTTTTGGTTGATTTATTTTCCTGGTTTTCATAAAACCATCTGCAACAGTGTACTTGCCTTTACTATTTCCTTTGTGGAGAAGAGATGTCCAACTGCATCTTCCCTTATTAACTGCCATAGACGTTGCTAGCTCACTGCTGGGTATGAGGCCAGAGATGTAGCAAATGGCAGTAACCGTCCCAAAGTGGTTTAATCTGAGATTACATTTTAGAAATACAATTTTGATGTTTCTGTGACATGATTTTGTTATTGCTTTATTTGTTTAGTATTGCTGGCAAACCTACAGCACATGTTTTCCAGAAGCACTTCATGTTACACTGACTGTGGACTAGCTGAAGATGAAACCCAGGGAGAACAAAGTAAGGCAACATTTAGTTGAATCAGGTAACTCAAAAGTTCCAACCAATAACCAAGAAATATTTTATTCTCCTACTCAAAAGTGATCTTGTTGCCACAAGGCAGAAAAAAATTATTGTGAACAGGTTTCAGCTCCTAACAGAAACCCTAAAGTCCCAAGAGCTAGCACTGAATCCATTCCCAGTTTTGCCATCAATATCATATTCTGTCTTTCTACAAGACTAACTAAAGAGTAAGAGAGCTTTGAATCTAGCAAAATGATTATACAAATGAGTTTTTCAAGGTATATAATTATCAAATTCTTAAATCACTTACTTCAGAGGCTGTAACAAGAGAAGGCATGCAGGCAGGCAAAACTATGTAGATTAAGCAATGTAAATGTTAAATACGAGAGCTGGAGAAGGGAAAAGAAATGCAATCCCTCTGCATTAGCATGTGAAGCCCTCGGCTCAGTCACTGCATGGTGAGGGAAGACCTTTCTAAGGGGAAAAAAAAAACCCCAAACAAGTAGAAAGCAGAGCTTAGGCGTGGAAAGAGGAAAAGAGAGGGTCAAATTTCTTTGTCCTGTTTCCTGTCCTCACCCTTTCCACATCCTTTTCCATGCCCATGAGAGAAGAGTAGCAGCCTGTAACACAAAAACAGGGCAGACCTCCTTGCCACTACACACCCCCCCAGCCCTGAGAGGCTCTGTGGCCATTGTATCAACCATCTGCAAAGGTGAAGTAGTATGAAAAGATCCCGATAAATATATCCTCTATTTCCCTAACTTGTTCTTTTACAGATGCTTCTATTACTGCAGATACAGATATTTCACCATGACTAAACAGAATAGGTAAAACGCTTTCTTCCAGGTCAGATGAACAGGCTTCATAAATCACGGGTACACCACCCGCTCAAGGCTGACAAACTGAACAAGGTCACGAAGCACACGAAGGCTCCATATCACACAAGTCCCTGGGAATCTGAGGGCACAGATTCATTAAGCAAGAAGTGCTTGTTGACACTGTCTGCAAGGCTTGGGGAACCAGGTCTCATTTGGCCCCTGTGTGAAAGCTGCAGAAAGTACAGAAAGAGCCTAAGACTCATTGACCACGTAGTGTCACAGCCTTGTTTATAGGCCATGTTTAGGTATATCATTTTATTCTGCTGTAGTCCTATGGAATATTATCTTTGCTTCCATACATGCATTTGAACTATTAAAGTCTGCAGGCTTAAGAGCTACATTTGCATTTCTTACAGCTAAGGGAAACACTTGGTTATGATTTAATTGGACAAAGTTGTCAGAGTGCCTCCTCCAAATCTGCCCTCCTATGACTACCAGTACCCCTCTCTGTCTTTGTAGAGGTATAGATGAAAGCAGCAGAGATGTTGTATTTAACATGGCACAAAACAATAGCACACTTCAGCAGAAATATTCTGTATTTGCCTTGCCTGAAAAAATACAAATAAACTGTGGCTGCAACAGTACCACCAAGTTATTTTACAATAAACTAGTTTCAGGAACTACTCCTCTGGCAGGCTCAGCAGCAATACTTCTTGTTCAGGACATTCCTAATGGATGTAACACATTCAAACCTCCTACTCCCCCTGTCCCAATATCCCTCTTAACATGCTCTTTGCTTGCTCTGCAGTTCAATGCAGTAGTCTGCCTGAAGCAGCATTAAGAAATGGAGAATAGAGGCACACCACCAAGCTGAATAGCTCTTGCAGTAAAGTAAGTAGAGTGGGGTGAAAAACCTGACTGTGTCACATCACTAGCTTTTTAAAGATTAAATCTAGCATGTGCCAACATGCCTAACAGCACCCTGTCACTGAAGTCCAGAGAAACTCAGCTTCTCAGCTGACTGCATCTACAAGATCAGCTCTCACCTCCTACACGCTCTCTTAAGAATTGCCCAGAGTTATCCTAATTTTTTATCAGGAAGCAGAAACACTCCCAGAATGCTAAGAAATATTTTCATCTGTATATGGTCTTGCTAAGAAGACAATAAAGTTTAATGTGTCATCAATAAGCTAGTTATTTATATGCTTGCTCTTTTCCAAGTGCTATTTGCAGGTATTAGAGCAATAAACTAAGAATACTAAAGAAGGCTTTGCAGTAAGAGCCTTAGAAACACCAGATACTGTGAGCTACCAGCTTGAAGGACTTCTTCAGCTTTCAGTGAAGAATCTCTCTGACATCTTTTGAAAATTGTCTGTATTCTAGTACACATCTTGTCCTTCGTCTTGCTAAGAAGGACCTACACTGAGTTATGGTAACTAGGGAAGCATAAGCAGGTTTGGAGCGCACCTCAAGACATCACATTAAAATTTTATGTCCAAAAACCAGGTTTCACCACCCCACAGTTCAGTTTCTTTTTTATCTGATACCAAGATACTTAAGATTTCTCTATCTGTCAATACTCACATAATTTCAGATCCTTGACTGCTGCCGTTGGTAGCAACATTGAGTGAGAAGACAGGTGCAAATGCTGAGTGCTCCTGCAGAGAACTGATGGCAGAGAAGAACAGCGGCGCAAGGCAGTTGGGCAGCACACACTGAGGCTATACTTGGGTTGTGCTCTTCCTGTCACTGCTGAACACAAGACATTCCCTTGAAACTTATGCATTTTATAAATAGGCAGCAGAAGAGTCAGCACAGGTTTTTGTATTTGCTAAGTTTAAATACATTTTGGTGCAATTCAGACGGTAATCTGAATAAAGACTGTTACTTCTGCACCTAGTTGGCACAAATTATTCTTTGGTTAACTGCTGGAATGCACTGGGGATAAATTTTAGCTACAAAGTGACTTAACTGTAAAAACTTAAACATGTGGCAGTACTTGGACCTTCCAGTCATTTGCCTCCTTTTACAATCAAAACAAGGCAGGAAAGAAGCAGACTGAAATAGTATGCCTTTCTTCTATTAACACCAGCTATATTACATTATTTCCAGTTATTTGGACAAGAACACCAGGGCTTTATCACCATGTCTAGAGACGCTACTGTAGTTCTATAGATAAAAGAGCCAGCTGTCCTGCTAAAAAAAAAAAAAAAAAAAAAAAAAAAAAGAAAAGCATCCACGCTTTAGTCCTAGGTAAGACTAACATCTTCCTCCTCACCTCAGCCCTGTCCCCCAAAGTGTTCCTGGGTTATGCTTTCATACAGTTAAAATAAAAACTTCAGTTTGAATCCTGCATTCAGTTAGGTATAGAATTTCATTTCCTATCTTTTTTCTCCTCACAGAAGAAAAGTTTGGGACCGGTTAACTAACACCGACTTCCCCATTCCCATATAGCCTAGAAAAAGACAGGCTACAACATGTTACCTAAAAGAAATAAAACAGACAATGCAACATCCCAAGGAACTCCACAGTTCCCTGAAGACTTTTTAAAAGTTATTTAATTTTTTATTAAAAACAAACAAAAAAAATCCCCAAACAACACAGCTCTGAAATAGGTTTTCACCTCCAGATTCAGGGATGTGTCCCTGTGCCATGACATTGGTTTCAGCACCAGGTAAAAGCCCAAATCCTAGTGCAGGATTTTAACTCGCTGTAGCCATCTGTTTCAAGAGGATTATATGGATTTTTTTTTTTTTTTTTAAGTGCTAGACACATTAAAAATAGCAGAGAGTAATTTCAAATGCTTTTTTCAGCTACCTTGTCTTAAAAACACTGCCTAAGCTTGAAAGTCAAAGCTACACGACCCTGTAAATTTGCCACACTTATTGACATCCTCTGATATTTAAAAACCCCCAGACCAATACTGTAAAAGAAGATGTAAAAGTAGCAGCCATTTATTAACATGTCCACATTTGTTTTTCATGACTAACAGAAGCATGTATAGTCACTAGCTAAGTCTCAGCTATCCTCAGGCTTTCATTTAATAGTATAATTTGAATTTCCAGAATGATACAACTTAAAACACTATACTTTTTTTTTTTTTTTGACAACTTAATGTTGAACTTTTCCAAAGAAGATTTGTTACCAAAACAGAAAGTCTTACTATGCTTCTCGCATTTACTGTACACTTTCAAACAAGCTGCATACTCATTTCAGGCAGATGAGTAAACATCTTTTTCCAAGATGTCTTGTTGCTGGGCAACATAAGTATTTCAAATCATTTACTGCTTAGAAAAAAACACGCAGTAATTTTTGTTCTTTTGCTTCAAATACCTGAAACAGGTCTACTTTCTGTCCAAGCTGGGACCTGCTCTGCACACATGAGAAAAAATTGCTTCCATTCTATCTCCACAGGCAGAACAAGCAGCAACTCTGTGACTACTCCATTCATATTCTAATCTACAGATTTTAATTTCTTTTTTTTCTTTCCTTTTTTTTTTTTCTTTTTAACCAAGGATTCAGTACACTTTTTTGTAGTTGAAAAAAGAGACCAAAGGAAAGAAGCATCATCATTTTATGTGATCACACAGTTTGTTCAGTTATTGGAAATGTGCAATATACTTCTCGTCTTAGTTACATCACACCTCCCTACCACAAGCAGGAAGGACACAAGTGAAGTTACACTTCATTATATGCTCCCTAGTTTTGCCAAGTCATGTGTGCTGGTTTTGGCTGGGATAGAGTTAATTTTCTTCATAATAGCTAGTATGGGCTAAATTTTGGATTTGTGCTGAAACCAGTGTTGCTAACACAGGGATGTTGGTAATTCAGGGATGTTTTGGCTATTGCTGAGCCACGCTTGCTTGCACAGAGTCAAGGCCTTTTCTGCTTCTTACACCATCCCCACCAGCGAGTAGGCTGGGGGTGCACAAGAGGCAGGGAGGGGACACAGCTGGGACAGCTGACCAAAGGAATATCCCATACCATATGACACCATGCTCAGCATATAAAGCTGGGGGAAGAAAGGTGATGGGGGACATTTGCAGTGATGATGTTTGTCATCCAAGTAACCATTACACGTGATGGAGCCCTGCTTTCCTGGAGATGGCTGAACACATCTGCCCGATGATGGGAAGGGGTGAATGAATTCCCTGTTGTGCTTTGCTTCCATGCACAGCTTTTGCTTTACCTATTAAACTGTGTTTTTCCCAAACTGTGAGTTTTCTCACTTTGCCCTGCAGATTCTCTCCCTCATCCCACTGTGGGGGCAGTGAGCAAGTGGTCATGTGGTGCTTAGTTGCTGGCTGGGATTAAACCATGACATCATGAGCAACAGCCAAACCTTCCATTTCATGGGAATGGCACCTTCAGTTGCTCCTATTTAATGCCATTTTTTTGTTAATACAGATATGCTTTGCAACTAGGCCAGGGGGCAGGGAAGACAAGTACTTAGGAGATGCATGTGGAGATGTGCCCGGGAACACTGAAGCTACCCCAAGCCTCCTCCCCCTCCCCTTGCATCTTTTTACACAGCCTTGGCCTCTGCTTTTGTTCCCCGTTAACAAATGTTGATCACTGTACATACATTTTAAAAACTGTAGCAGCTCTGATATTGCAACACTGCTTACAAGTACGTGACTGCAGTGGACAATAGCAAAAGAAGTCCAAAAAAACCTCACTTTGTAGTATTTTTCATTGTAAGTACAGAGGAATTTGATAGCAGCTGTGTATTTTTATTTTACACTGAAATAGCCCCAAGATAGAGGAACTTCCTGTTTAATTTGGTAATTCTATCATTATGTTTGTTGATTTTAAAAAATAAACAGTTAAAGAAATTATATCAACATAAGTTATAACAGCCTAAAGTTTTGCCTTATTTTCTATCAGTTCATCACTCAAGGCCTTACAATAAAATGCTGTCTCTGTTCACATCTTCCAATACTGTTTTTCTTATTACTCTACCTCCATTTCTACTTCACAACATTATCTGAAACCTGCAGAAATCCACTGCTTTTGGAAACATTTTATCTGAACATTAATATTTAAGGTGAATTAAACTTTCAAAGACTTTGGCAATGATACAGCAGAATAAAGTACAGTCTTTTTCATTTGAAGTTCCCAATTATGTTTGAAATGAAAGCGAGGTGGGTGGTCTCAGTTTACTTCCACAGCTTGTTCCCCTTGCTATTGTTCCACAGCTCAGCATCTCCTTCCTTTTCCTCCCTAAATCCTCCACTCCCAAGAAAAAAATCTTGCAATCTAAAAATCAAGAATAATAAAAAGGAGAAATTTTTGTAACCATCAGGGAAAGCAGTTAAGTGTGCATGTACCTTAGTAAGCCATCAGGCAGTGCTAGCAATCCTTTATTTCCTGGATCACTAAGGTTCACTTGCCCCCCTTAACTAATACATTCAAAAAACCCCATGTAATTAATTGCCGTAACTTCACAACACAATTTGGAGATAAAGGACCTTCCACTCAATTCACTTTCAGAACAATCCCGGGATGATTGCCACGATGTAAGCAAATCAAAGTTGTGGACATCAGACGAGGCAACATTTATCTCTAATTGTGCAATGAGGGCAAATGCACATACAGGCTGTGCTGGTGCTGGGCCAGAAGATGGGCAAGCACTTATCAGTCACTGCTGTACAACAGGGCAGGCACCACAACAGAAGTCAACATCTGGAGGTGCTGACCCCTCAGTTTGTAGGATGTCTGTTGGCTTCCACACATACACATTAGCTCTAGAGCCCAACATGTCCAAAACCAAACAAAACTTTAAAACTATTGGTACAGACGAAGATAAGCCACATGTCTGTACAGGGACGGTGAGCTGCCAGCACCATAAGGGAAATAAGGGTCAGGTGAGGGTGTTGCACATTATGGTAGCATCAAGCTGCCATTCAATATCAGGCTACTTCCAGGTACATTAAGCGGCACGTATAGCAAAGGAAAAACCCCAGTTCATTTATTACTTCAGAGACAGTTTATAGCAAACAGAAAGGGCAGCCACATGGCATAACTCAAAGTTTACAGAGTAAACATGGCAGGCAACTGCTCAAGAGGAAGACTGACATTTTAAATGACAAAATGAGACAGCAAAAAAAGCATCTTCACCAGAAAGATTTATTAAAAAGAATGTATTAATTTTTTTTTTCTGGATTTAGTAACCAGAAAATAAACTAAGTAGAGGCAGAAGAGAAAACTCGAAATAGCATTCTTGTTTTCATGTTCTGCATGAACAAACTTGAAAAACTGAAGAGATTAAGAGTTACAAAAACCTCCATTAATTCCCTTTTCGGGGAATAACTCCTCAGAGAGAACTTCCACACCACAGAACATCTTTCTCCAGCTCTCTGGCCTAGGGCAGATAAAGAAAGGGAAGGAAGTATTCTGATACTAAAATTCCTATTACTTTTGGAATTAGGATGTTGCATTGTAGCTGTTTTAGCAACTGCAGTCCCTAGCTTATGTAAAAGATTTCATTATAGGCAAACAGGCCCCTTCCTGTTCTGTGTATTACAATCCTCAATTTCCATCAGTCTTGCAAATTTGAAGTTAAAACTAATTAGACTGAATGATATCTTGAGCAAGGAGGTAAATACACTACATATCAAGAGTGTGGCTACTTACAACTAAGAATTCAAGTTAGCTAAGAAACCTGGTGTTTTGGAAAACATTCAGTAGTGAATCAGTTATTAATGGCAGATACAGAAGAGAGATAAAATCTTCCATTTGATAGTATATCTTAAAAAAATAAAATCTAAAGATCAGTGTACTCAATAGATGACTCAGCCCCTTGCATCACATTAGACTCCTCACAAGTGTTTAGAAAGTACAAAGGAAAAGCACTCCATACATCCTAGAACTAGGGATAAAAATTGTAAACCGAAACCAGTATTAACTGGAAAGATATTTAAAAGGATTATTTCTGTAAATATGAAAAGCAAGGTTCTTACCTAATTCATCCATTATATTCAGTACTGTACAGTCATTTGCACTGCAGAAGTCTACTGTGAATCCATAGCATGATCCATATCACCCCATATGCATGACTTCAGTCTGTCATCCTACATTTAAAGATTTCAGGCCAGCAATTACGCAAACTAGCAGTAGAAGCCAGGAGGTGGAATAGAAGGAAAAGGTGCAGCTTCAGAGAGCGCCAAAGATGCATAACATCAACGCATCCTTTTGAGGTCAAACCTGACCCACTCTCATCGTTTCTGGTCCAACATCTAATCAAAATGGAGTTTGTCACATCCACAGCATCATGAGATTATATGCAAGGACAGGGAGGGGGGAGCGGTCTGCCGAGCACTTCCCCGTGCTCTGCGTCAATAGATTTGGGCTTAGCCTCTGCTAAGCAGCTCAAGCCACCGGTTATTGGTGCCGGCAGCTGTCTACCACACTGCCCCGCTTCCCATTTCGAAACACACTGCCCAGGAGGAAGGCCTTGGTCCGTTGGCTCCAACCTGCCTCCACATGAAATGGAGAAGTAATGGATGGTGGAGTCTCCACGTTTGTTTTGGACAGTCCTTCAACAGTTTAAAATACCCCCTCTTTTCAAACAGGTTAGTGCAAAGATCAGTTACAGCAATATAAAAACAAAACAACAAGCAACAAATGTTCATTTAGAGATAAAAAAATTAAATTGAGATGGGACCTTGATTTTAGTGAAGGATCTCTGCACATGTATATAAGCTTTCTTAAATAAATCCAAGATTTTCATGTATTGGGTGTATTCCTCAGCATTTTATCATTTCTTGCACATCAGGTAATTCTTGACATGTTTCTATTTGCCTGATAACAAATAAGCTTTTTCAACAAGTGCAGTACAGTCATTAATGTCAACACTTTGCCCAATATTATGGCAAAACAGTTACTAGCACCTTAACAGCAACTGCTATATTGCTTCCACCACCCTCAAAAAAATGCTAATAGTGCATTCAATCCAGATTAAGAAACACCTCTGCCCCAGTGTCACGTTTTCTATGTCATGTTTTACTTTGCGGTATAAGATATAAACCACATCTATGTAACGTGACCAAACATAATTCTCTGAAATTTCCTTCATTAGAAGTTTTGTTACAAAATAATTAAAATTGGGTTTCAGAATCACAGAATGTTCAGGGTTGGAAGGGACCTCAAAAGATCACCTAGTCCAACCTCCCTGCCAGAGCAGGATCACCTGGATTAGGTCACAGGTGGGTTTTGAATGTCTCCAAAGAAAGAGACTCCACAACCTCCCTGGGCAGCCTGTTCCGGTGTCTGTCACCCTCACTGTGGAAAAATTTCTCCTTACGTTTACATAGAACCTCTTATGTTCCAGCTTGCACCCATTGCCCCCTGTCCTTTCATTGGACATCACTGAGAAAAGCCTGGCTCCATCCTCCTGACACTCGCCCCTTACATATTTATCAACATTAATGAGGTCATTTGTCACACCAACAAGATCATGAGCTCCCATTTCAATAACAACAGCTTCTAAACACTCTGGTTCTAAATTATCTATCGTTTGTTAAGCCAGATCAACTACTGTACTCATGAGTGGCATAAGGGCATCTCCCACCCACTCCACATGCTGGCCAATCCACATGAGCTTAAAAGGCCCACAGAAGTCAAAGCTCTGTCCTATCACCACTGTCAAACCTGGGCTTCAACATGACAAGCAGCCTTGTGCCTATGATACAGCCAGGGAGACTGGGAGAGTGGGATCGAGCATCAAGTCCTGACAGAGCCTTCCCAGAATAACTGTAGCAATGACAACTCTAGGAGCACTAACCCCACTAAGCCATCACAACTAGGACCTGTATCTTTACAGGAAAACATTTCTATCCTCCACTTTTTTTAGTATCTCATCTGAATTCTTGGTTGTGATGCAAACATTCTCCTTCAGCCCCATAACTGAGACAACTAGGCCCAGATTTTTGCCTGGGGACCCGGCTACCCTGTGGCAGAAACAATAACTAAGGCTCTAGAGCTCCTCCTGTGAAACTGTGAGCCTGAAGCAACTAGGTTTTATGCACTATTAGGCAGGTAAATTGCTAAACACTGTAGTTTGAGTGTAAGCATTAATTATCTTTGATTACAAATACTAAAGATAAAAGTAATGATAATTAATCATCCTTATTCAGATGATGAGCAGGTAACTTGCTCTGCAAGTGCTCCCCTTGAGGTACAGCACATATAGTATGGTAAATACACACACAAAACCAAAACCAAGCTCATTTGGAACACGTCCAAAAAGGCACCCCATTGATACTGACTGTAAAACAGAATTAAAAACCCAAGGAGAGCACAGACTGAACTACACGACCACCACCCCATGCTACAGTGGTTATAAAAATAAAAAGCCATGTTTGTGTATTCTGATACATTCACACTGCAGTTCAGATCACACAGCCCGAGGAGGTAAAAGCTATTTTATCATCGACATGTAGGGTAAATTAACTTGCTAATTCACTTTCTAATGTATAGTCCATTGAGCATACAATTACATAGAAAGGGAAATGAAAAGTCATGCAGTCAAGCATATTAAATGTATATGGTTTATAACATCATACAGATATACAGAGCTTTTTTAAAATGCTGATAGATGTACATACACTTTTTTTTTTTTTTAAGCTAACCCACATCATTCACCCTTAAATCAGTCACACGCACAGCACTGATCATATGCCACCCTTCTCTAGCACTGCCAGACAAAAGCTACATCACCAAAAATAGCCACACAGTGTGCTAGAGCTGCTGCAGAATGCCCTAGATACATTTAGGCCATGAAGACTGAGCAGCTCTGCTGCAAGGAAGGGTTAGGCACTAACGTTCATAATCGGCCAGGGCTGAAAGGAGGGAGGAAGACAGATTTCCATCCTTGAAGTTAATTTTTAATGAACATTATTTAGCTGAGTTTAAAAGGGAGAATCATTTGAAAGTTACTTCCACACAGTGCTGGAATGCATGCGTATATACACAAAACATAACTAGAAAAGGTTGTATTAAAATACTTGGGACAGGCTTTCTATGAAAAGGTCAGGTAAAGAAAAAGGTGCTTTTTTAAAAAAACCAAACCAAACCAAACCATTACATATTATACAGAGTAGACTTTACAAGAATACGTTCCCAAACGTTGGTGGTTTCCCCTATGCTGTTTCTCAGTTGTTCTCAGTTGTTCTTAAATGCTGTTTCTTCCTACTCCTCTCTTTCTACAGAGATTAGGAAAAGCTGACAATGTTTTTTCTAGATCAAGTAGAATACTATAAGCTAGAAGAACTAAACAAGAAAAGATCAGTGTGCTAAGGCTTTAAAGGAATCAAAGATTGATCACAGATCAGCATGCCAGACAGACTCCCTCAAATCCCTGGTCATATTTCAGACTAACTCATAATTTTTCTTTCTCCACCATCCCAACACTCCATTTGGCATGTCAGATGGCAGCATCTTCAACCAAAGGAGATGAGCATTATAGCACTGCAACAACAAACAGAAACCATGCTTATCCATGATGAAGTAGGTAAGTGTTAAACTAACTAATAAGCCAGTGGCATCCCACAGTCATCTTCATAAACCTCAGACATTTCCATTCAACAGTTTTTTGATGCCCTGAGAGAATGACAAGTGTATGTTTCTTAGTAAAATACTGAGTGTGACCAGAGCTAATGCATTTTAATCTCTGCAGTGGAGAGGACAGTGGTCTGCCTTTCTAATGCTGTTCTCCAAGTAACCTCTGAGGAAGAAAGCTCAGTCTGAGGGAAGATATCGTTCCCTATATCAACTGACTGAGACAAAATGGATTTCCTCAGATTAGCAAAGGATTGCCCTTCACTGGCGGGCAAGGCTTTACCTTTAGCCAGATGAGCAGTAGAAAAACAAGAGCAATCTCCACTCTCACCCTGCACTTCTAACTAGGTTGAGACTGCAAGTGGGCCTTGTTATGTTGCCCGGGAACCACCCAGCATTTAAAAAAAACCAAAACCAACACAAGACACAGCATCAGCTTGTTCTTATCACTCCAGACTACCCCCACGCACTTCTTTTTTTCCCTGAAATCAATATTAAAGAGCAGAAGGGATGGTGACTTTAGCCAAGGCAGTCCTGAAATCCCACGTTAAAGTTCAGTCATCAACCTTTAAAGTGTAAACATTAGCCAACACCATCACAACTCTTATACAATGAGCAACATGATAGCAGTGCAGTATTTAGTGTGCAAGCTTCTGTTATAGCTTGATGCTTAACTTTCTAGGCCTATTTCTGTGAAGGTTCAGCACAGAAAGCATTGAACAGAAAAGAAAAAGAAAGGGAAATGATTCAAGTGGCAGGAAAGACTGGGTGTTCCTGTCAATCTATGTTTCTGACAAGGCTATAGGTATGCCACAGATGTAAAAGCAACACGCTATTTCTGCTCTAACCTGTCTTTATAAAGAGGGAGAGGGCTTGGAGGAAAAACGCAAGTGCTAAAACCCCAAAGAACTCCTGAAAAATTCAAGGATATACTCTGCTGCCTATCCCAAGGAGGAAAATTCAAGCAGGCTGGCACTTAATAATATCAATATTGTCTGAGAAGTAGTATAATTCAGTCAGTGTTGTCAAACACAGTAGAGAGAACAAAAAAAACAAACAGCAGTAGAGAAACAGTTCTGGAGGAGATTTCATCATCCATTCCCTGGACATCCATTCTGTTTGGTCCATTTCCTGAATCAACTCTGCTTCATTTTGGCTTTCAGTATTCAGTACATTGACCACTGTCAAGGAATATGACCCTAAATTTAAATATTAAATGAGAAATCCACTGTTATAACAGTTTTTGAAAGTCTTAAAGACTTTCACTTCATCTCCTTTTAGAGGAGCATAAAAGGATCTTCAAACAGTATCTTAAAAACACTGTAAATGTAGGAAACTGTTCATCCACGTGAAGTTTTCATCACATTTCAGTCTACTAGTACTAAATCAGAAGACAGTGATATATACATATATAGTTATCATATATAGCTTAGTTTCTAGGAACTTCATTCCCCAGCTGCTGAGTCCATAATGCTCACATTTGTGAGAACTGTATAATCCTGGGGAATTAACTGAAAATAGAAGCGTCACTCTTTCCTTTGTGTCTATAAATGTCTCCATAATAAAATTTCCCATCAGTTATTTATCATACATGTACAGATTTAGTATTTTTTTCTCCATTTCCCACGTGCCAAAACATTGCTTCCTTTTTGGTAACCAGGAGGCAATCACATTTATGGGACTGAAAATTTTCCTCACAAGACACATGCTTCCACTTCTGTTGAAGTCAATATTCACTGTGGCATGAAAATAACCAGAAGTCAGGGCTCCTTGACTGTACTGTTGCACTTGCTCCCCTGGTGCACTGTGTGAGCTCTCTATTTCCTTTATCCTATTCTCTCTAAAAATAAAAAAAAAGTTTATTTTTTGTTTCTTAAGAAAACCAACCAACGAAAACCAACCAACCAAAAATTACAAATCTTAATAGTTTGTATTTTCCTTTCTTAATGTTTCAGTGTAAGTTACCTTTCCCTGCATCATGTAGGCCTGCAACTGCATTGCATGCATAGGGTGATGCCTTCACACCCAAAAGCAAGCTAGTATATAAACACCAAAGAGGACAATTAAATAACAGCATTGATGCTCTGAGAGCACATCTCATGTTGAAAACTCTCCCCAAGCTCCAAGGAGCATTTGCTGAGAACAGCAGTGTGATAGCTTAAGCCCAAGAAGAACTATGTAAAGATCCCTTATGCCCTTTTTGAAAGTTTGATCGCTTCTGTGGCTGTCCTGGAGCAACCTGCATAAGGCAAAGTATAGCCAGAGAACAGCAGGGAAATGGCTGGCAGCTGACAGATACCAGAAGTGTTCTGCAGTTCCCATTCCAGGAAAAGGAACAAACAACTCATCTTTCTTTGAGTCCTCATAAGCCACTTTTCATGAACAAGGCTTGTACATGACCCAGGTAGTCTGAGAAGTTTCATCAGTGGCTGAAAAAAATCCCTCTGTGCCCAATAATGTGATCCAAATATGCAGAATAATCTTCTTTTTTTTTTTTTTTAAAACCCATAATTACACTTTTGATTACACAGTTTTAGCAAAGGAACTTTCTTCAACTATGCTGTTAGGAGCTTTAGGATGCCGGTTTGATGGCAAGCATTTCTACAGCAAGGTTTATATAATTGTACACATTTGCATTTCAGTTAGCCTTGTATCCACAGAATCTTTTTTTTATATATATATAAAAACCCCAGCTATTTTGAGTAATAATATGCTTATGAGGCAATTTACGTGAATCTATTTGCTTCCCTCCTACCCACTGCGCAGGAGGAGGAGAGAATTTAAGAGTTATTCCTCACATTTATGTACCTAAGCAATGATGTCTGATACAACTTAGCAGGAGGCTCTCGGGAAAGTCACAGCTTCTACTGTGAGTGAAAATAGGCAAGTTTCAGTTACAAGTTACTGCTGTTAAGCAGCAGTGTATGTAGGCTTCACTAATGAGAATGAAAACGGGCTGAATCTAGAAGCTGTAAATGCCATAATTTGCAGTTAGGTAGTGTTAAAATAAAGAAAAACATTTATATTTATTACCATTATTTGGGAGCTCCTACAAATGGAGGCTACAGCAGTTGAAGTTGATTTTACTAGCATGTTATTACTGGGAAAACATGGGAACAGTTCGGTGGACAGGCCATTTTCCTTAGGAAATGCAGACATTTTCCAAAATAACGTTGTAGTGTAGTGTCACAAAGTGTCATACGTGTAACTACCGTGCAGTACCCGTGATATGCACGTACCCTTTTGAAACACTATCTATTCACTTTTGTTCTAAACTTGTCTGTATCTAGATGTGACTACACACCTTTTCTGCAAGAACTGTCAGGAATTACACCTTGCATGTTGGTGCACCTTTCCTCCACCCTATTGCCCTTTTTCCTAGCAAACAAAATGCTGTGGAACGAACAATCTCTTCTGCATTTAGCTAAGCTGTATGTTTGGCAACTCCTTGAGGAAACAGCTCTGAACTGAGGAATTTGGTGAACAGATTTAAAAACAGAGCCACACTATCAAACACAGCAATTACTGAACAGTGAATAGAGCCTGAACAATCACACAGCAGTTAAGTACTTAATTCAGTAGCAAGAGTAGGTAGCCTCATTACTCCCCAAAGTGTTATTTTAGGCAGTTTGTAAGCTGCAGCCAAAGCCTAGTCTTAAAGCATCAGCCTCATTAGCACAAAATAAAGTACTTGCCACAGAAAGAACCCAAACCAACCAAACAACCAAAAAAAAACCCACACAGAAAAACCCAAAACAAACAAACAAAAAACCCCAACCAGCCCAAAACAATACACACAAAAAAAGCCCAAACAAACCAACCCACAACAACCAACCACCCAAAAAAAAAAAAAAAAAAAAAAAGAGACACAACAAAAAAAGAAACCCAGAAAAGCCTCCCGAGCTTCCAAAGCCAGCCAATAACTTTTGGGACCAGTTCACTATAAAATAATGCAGAGACTACACATGGAAGTGTAGTGCACCACTTCTTTTTTTTTTTTTTTGTGATTCTATGTCTAAGGCACAGGCTGACTGCAGTCACTTCTAACTTTTGTGTTTGGAAGTGCTAACTTTATACATACTGAATGACATTCACAATCCATCACTTTAACATGAGTGTGCCTCTGACTCAACAAGGCATTGCAATAAAACAAATGCAGTAGCGTCAAATCCAGTGCCAGGTCCCCACAGCTTAAGCAGTGCAGCAAATGTGTCGTATGGCTGCAAAACAATCTAGACATTTAGTGCCAATAGCATAAGAACAAACCCAAGGAATCTGGACACAGTCCAGCATGGCATCTCTCCAGTTCTCGTGAATGCAGCTTTGATCTTTGGGAAACTCTGAAGCACAAGAAAAGTCACAAGAGCTAGTGGCACACAAATAGATGCTAATCCAAACAAACAGACAATGCACTCTTCTGGGAAGCCCAGGTAAGTAACCATTTCAACAAAGAAACAGCAAGTGTGAAAAGAGAGTCAGATTTCAGGAATAAAAAAAATACCATTAACGCAGAAATAACTCTTCATAATGCCTTTCTTCCCTGTGCCTTGACAGGGAAGACACTCTTAACCTCTCTTCCCATTAAAGGCTATGGAGCCCTGTTCTCTGATGAGTAGCAGGCTGGGCACTTCAAGACTGAAGGTCTTTCTTCTTCCATCCAAGTGATACCAGGCTGCTGTCCTGCCAGCACATCTCAGCCCTGACTGAGGAGAGGAATAACTGAGGCCACTTTATAAGTGCCCTTTCTCCAAACTCCCTTTCTGCAAGTTACCCAATCACATAACAATTCCCCACTTTCCCATAAAGGATTTTTAAAAAGTAATTACTCCAGGGCAATATTATAAAATTTCTTATAGTTCTACTTTTTTGAGATAATGCCTGAATGTGACAGCAGAATGTACAGATCCATCATTATTTTAAAAGATAAACAGATCTGAGATTCCAAAGCTGATGAGAAACTCAAACTCTTTTCCTCAAGGCAGCTTCAGGGACTACAGCTATTACCTTTCCTTGGAAGCTTTTTCATTCTTTGAAATGGATGCTGTATGGTTATTTCTTTCAAGCAAAAATTAGATCACTAATTGTTTACTTGCCAAATGTGATTCAGTTCAATAAAGCCAGAGAGATCCAGAACAGGACAAGTGCTTTCAGTCCATTATCAAGACAAAAAGATTAAGTGCTCAAAGCCTGAAAACAGGAGGTCAAATAAACCACTTCCTCCATTTACTTCACATCCGAAGAATTACACCAGAGACAAAGTTGGCCCAGTCTTTTTAATGGTTTTGCACAAGCCTTAGCATGCATCTTCTTGCCAAACAGATTTCTTTAGCATTCCCCACACATATGACAGTCTTAGCTCTGCACTACCTGCGAGTTACAGCTACATAGGACAGGACTGCAGTTGTGTAAAACATCTGCAGCTCTGAAAAGAGCAAACCATTCTGTTGCAACTCTCCCATGCAGTATTTTAAATACTTCAAGTCAGTAAGCTTTGCTTTTTCCTCATATACTTTTTTAATTCTCAGTTTCAACTCTGATTCAGACAGGGCTTTATTAAAAGACCTTTGAAAGGGGTTTTTAAAACTATGGGAAATGAGCCCATGTGAGGGTCTATCAGTGCTCATAAACTGAAATACTTAAGTCCTTTAATAGGTGGGCTCCAGCTGATATGATGACACATCTTTCTAGTTGTGACAGCAGACTACAAAATTCAGTGTTCGTCTATTAACTACAGCTGGCAATAGTCTAGCAGGGTTTTTCGCACTCACTTAGAAGCAAAGTACTTAACAGACCAAGAACAGGATCTAGAATTACTGTCTACAAGCTTTGTGTTTCATTCTGCCAAAGCTTGTGATGCAATCTACAGTGTAACCCCTTCCCACACCCCAGCTGGCATTAGTAATCTCTTTACATCTGTATTTAAAGACAATGGTCCTTTAAGAACAAAAACCAAAAACCGACACACACAGACAGAAAAAATCCAACAGATGCCCCCATCTCCCACACCTATAACTGGTCCTACTTTATTTACCTTGGGGTGGGGGAATCCCTTGGCAATAGTTACCTATTTTCTCTCCCAAATAATCATATTTCCAAGTCCTGGAATAGTTGTCAGCGATGCCTTGCAATAGACCTGTTACAGTATGTGGGTGAAGGGTAGTACCCTACTTGCATAAGGGCAGATGCAGGGACAAAGATTCCTATTCACGTCAAAAAAAAAAAAAATAGAGTCAACTTTCACCCTAAACACTTCACCACAGCACTGCTTTCTTCTTTGTCACAGAAGCTGTTATTAAAAACACTGATGTAGTAGCAATCCTTGCTTTCAGGAAGCATTGGAATCAGCTGATGATTGACATTCCCCAAAAGGTACCCACTGACATTGGGAACACTTACACACCAACAACAAAAAAGTTTAGCCCCTACACTTCATCAAAAGCACACTATAATATGTTACTATGCCTTACCTGGGTGGAACAAGGAATGGAAATACTTTAAAATGTGTTATTTGTCATATCCCAGGCTGGCTGGGCAACACTCCAACTTTTACCAAAAGAAATTCAAACTGTTCCAAAGACTGTAACAACTGATGCATCGACATCTCATCAAGTCCATGAATAGGCAATCCAGTGCCGTTCCAGCAGACGTGCTCAGCAAATCACCCTGGCAGGCAATCTCCATTGCCATCTGCTTGGCCACCAGCACCTCAGCACACACAGCTTTTGGCTCTACTGGCACATGAAAGGCAGAGCTCAGTGGACCACAACCACCATGGAAGCAGCCCATTAAAACAGCCCTACTCTGCAAGCATCAGTGCCTGAGCAGCTCTGACCAGCTACAACCCATGCTAGCCCTGCCCAACCAGGCCACACAGCACAGCACGGGGGAAAGAGCAGAGAAGGCCCCACTGCCGATTAGTGTTCAGTGCTCCACTTACTCAGGAGCGAGTTGCATTCAATACAAATTAATTTCTCTTTCAGCAGAATGTTGCGATTCATCCTGAAGGCATGCAGGACACCAACATACCCCTTCTTATTTTTCTCTTTTTCTTTCCCCCCCCCTTTAAAAAGCAAAGCATAAAAGATAATTCAGCATTGCACTACTTTGCAACAGCACAAAATAAAGGTATTTGGAAGGTGGCTTCAGCATTTAGAATTGCACAGCAGTGTGTTATATAACAGGAAAGCCAGATCTCTTTGGATTTTCCTAATTAAAGACCCAAAAGCACAACAGAAAGAGAAAGTTTAAGCATCTGCAGTGATTTCACAACATCTTTTAATACCTGCAAATAGCAAAGTCTTCTCAAAAAGTCTACAGGAAAAACATTTTGTTCTCATTTTGTAAAAAAAAATTTTGTGAGATATTATATATATCACAAACATATATGTAAGTTATACTATATAACAAAACTCTTTTGAGCTATATAATTAATGCTGGTTTAATTTAAAGAACATTCAAAGAAAAGGTCAACTAAGTAAGTTGTGACAAAAGAAAGGGAGCAAACACTGTGCAGAGAATGGGAATTAGGTGCACTGTTGTTCAGCCACAAGTAATTAAGAGCCTCATGGGCTGGCTGTTTTTCCAGAGTAATATTCAATAATCCCTACACAGCCTGAAATATTTGAGTCAGATGGGAAAGCTCTCATTACAATCACTATTGTCGGGATGTCCTGCAAAAACAAGTTTTCCCTCCCCAGAAAGGGAAACAGAGATTGTTCCTGCAAAACTTACTAGATATTATTTTAAATCAAAAGAATTTTCATGTAAGTCTTGGAAGGACTGTTAATCAATAACTGGTTTTCCAATAACCAGTCTCCGAAGACAGTTGCTTCAAAACTAAAACCAAGCCTTCCTCAAGTGAAGAACATGCCTCCATATTTATATTACTATGTCTTCTCTTGACTTTCATGACTCTCACTCGCTCCCAGCCTCCTATCTTGGTGTACTTTCACACTACTTCAGTCCACCGAAGTGAGCAAATCAGGTAGGATATCTGTGGCAGATAACTGGTTAAGAATGAGGGAAGACAAAGGCTTTCAAAAATAAGTAAATGGCCCCTCAAACAGGCACACATTACAAAAGGTGTTGTAACCAAGGAGAAAAATTAAAAATCTTACTTTGAATTACAGCTGCTGGATCCTGCTTGCTCCACAGAACATTCCATTTATTAGTATGCAGTAACTCTACCGATCCACTTCTGTTACTCTACAGCATCATTGCAAGAAATAGAACATCCTCTTTAAGGACTGATAGAACAGATGTTACCAACATCACAAATACAAAAGTAAATCTTCTCATCAGGTACTCCCTACCTTGTTTCTTTCTAAAGCTGTGTTGGCTTACACAGTTTCAAGAGCAGGTGTCTGCTTATGTGACTCACTAGTTGCAGTGTGTCAAACCACACTCCTAGGAGCCATGACAAGGGCAAACAAGAATGAACAGTAACAAACAGAGGAGGGTAACCTTTCTAACACACAAGCCCTTCTTAAAGCTTTTGGTAACTTACCAGGTCAAGTTTACAAGGCCATATTGTTGTTTCCCCTAGTTAAGAAAATAAAAACCAGCAAACAAAAACAACAAAACCAATAATAAACACAAACAAAAGAGGCCAAAGACATCTTAAAGTACCTTTGCCTATGAACTCTGCCCAAAACTGGCCTGAAGACTTCCATGTTTCATCAGCAGAACCTTCTTGCCTTGATTTACCGCAAAAAAACCCCCAAAGACTACAGCCCCACCATCTGGGACTAGATTAGTGGCAAGAGCTTGCTACTGGCAATTACCTAGATCTTTTTGAAAAGAAATGCTAGGACAAGTCTGAGAAAACTCCCTAATCAAAGCCTGGAGTATAAAGTCTTAGATGTCAAAGCCTAAGAAGTCTTTAGAAGTCCAAGAACAGCACTTTCTCAAAATATAACCTAAATCTGCACCGAGAATTGGAGGGAACTGCTAAGTAGCAGCAAAACACACTGAACTCCTGTTTAAAGCCAGGCAATAGCAGGACCTGTTTGCAGAGCTAAGGTGAGTATACATCAGACCTTGGGGTCAGGAGCCTATTCAGAGCTATGCTGTAATCATGGAGATGCTGTCTTCCTTTCTCAGGAGAGGCAGATCAAATAGTCATACTGTGCCTCAAATATTTCAGCCTTGGGATGTTGCTCATCCTGCAGATGCCACCAATAAATAAAATTCATAAGGACGGTGACTAAACAAATGTCTAACAGAAAAAGGAGGCATACATAAGTATCACCATGGTGTGAGCATCAGAGTCTTCACTATACTGCTTTCCTGTGCTCTGCATCAGTTATTGACTACCAAGAGTTATGTTAAACATATTGGAGTGAAAAGCCAAGCTACTCTACATACAGCCTTCAGTCACATGAAGTATCTGAGGTGTGGTTTACAGCAGGGATTCGGGTAACTCACAGGGACAGCGAGGCTCACAGACACTCCCTGAACACAAACTAGTTGACAGTTGTGTTTCTTAAATGTGAGAATAATGTGGTGAAGAAAAAACCTGGCACAAAAGTAAATAAACACATTATGGAATATTTCAGAAGACGACACATTGGAAGCATAAGAACATACCAAAATGCTGATAACCCATGCACAACGACAAACACAAGCTGTTTGGTCTGCAGCCTAGTTTCATTGCCAATACCTCACTCAGCAGCTGGTTGTTGCTGTCCTTTTCTGGTTTACAGATGGCGACTGCCATCTGCTTTTTTTTTACCCCTTTACCCTCTTACTCTGCAGTTCAGACTGTAACTAAACACAGCATTTGTAACATAGCTAGATGGCTGGAGAGGATTGATTTTGTTTTAAACACAAACTACTTTTTCTTCCTTTGCTGCAGGGAATAAGTGAGGTAAATACATTTTGGTTGGTCTAGTGAAAGGGCATGCACACAATGTTAAAGTAGCATTGTCTAGAACGTGTGTTTTACATGAAAAACAGGATGGGGTGCACATTCCTCTATGAAAAAGCTGTTACAATATAAAGAAGGAATGACAGGCAAGAAGGTTCAGCAGTTTGTTTCCCACCATAAGGCCACTGCCTCACTCAAAAGTGTAAATGAAGTGCAAACTCCACTGACATGACACCTTTGTGTCTTCAAAAAACAGCTCAGACACATTTGATGTCATTCACGGTGTCTTAGCATACAAGCCAAAACTTAGTACTGTAATTTTCAACAGGGCATTAGTCAGCATGCAATGAGGAAACTGACTTTGAAAGAGAAAAAAACAAAGCTAGAATTGGATGTGTAAAAGGATGACTTCTCATGTCAAGGGCGGGTAACTGGATAAACCTGCATTTCCAAAAAGAGCTTTCTGAAAAGCTCTCCGAAGCAGAATTGGGAAACAAGATAGTTTTGTACGCTAAGATACATCAGTGTGAATCCAGTCTGGTCAGCACTTCTATAATAAACCTTGCCTGTGAAGGAGTTTGAAATGAAGCTGAGAAAAATCTGTGATTCAAGAATGGAAAATCCAAGCCTCTTCAGCACACCTAACTGTTTTAGGGTGTTACGAGACTTTTAGGTCCAGGACCTTTCACTGGATGTTCATCCAGTCAGATTGTCCCCACTGAAGACATCAGCACTACAATCACATTGCCATCAATTAAACTAGAAGTCAGGCATCCTAGAGACATGTTATTTTTGAAAGTGTCTGTTAACTTCCTCACTCTCCTTTTCCCTCATTGTCTCCCAGCACACAGACAGTAAAAATTCTTCTTGGTGTTCTGTCATTCACTATACTCGGATCCTTCAGGAGGCATCCCTGATGGTTCATGATATGAAAAGAGAGCACATTTGTAGCACAGCATACCATGACTTAGGAGGTGGCTATAGCACTAGACTGTAGCAAGGCTCTTCTGAAGACAAAACTCCACCAGCCAGAATATTGTCTGGCTGCATTCCACAACCCTCCAATACTAAACAGAAGTTCAGCAGCAGATCACAGAGGAGATCTGTGACTAGTTGTACCTGGCGTGCCAGACTGTGGAAGGACAGTTGTCCCTACGCCTGCTTCAGAGAAAGACTCAGAAGAAAGCTGACTGGGGAAAAAAAAAGAAAATTTAAAAATCAACCTCCATGGGAAGGACTGGGCCAATTGGTAGGCATGACTGGAGGTTCAGACTGTAGAGGTATTGAACAAGAGAAATAAAGACTGAAGAGCAGGTGGCTAGCCACCAAACTACAAATTCAGTCTCCAAGTACATCAAGTACCTTCTGGGACTTCCAGTACCTCGAGTATTTCTTCCAAGTTATTGAGGTTCATCTCCTAAGCAGCCTCTTTGCCTCCTCTTCCAAGTTGACTGCAAATCTGGCCTCCCACACACACTTCTGAGAACCACTTACTGAGGTTAAGAACCAATTGTAAATCTACAGCTATGATTTCTAACAGGAAACTTCTGCTTTCGTTAAAGCCAACTGTATAGACACTACTACCAGAAAAAGAACAGTGCTTCAGATAACTATTTTTATTCTTATGTGAAGGACATCAACTGGAAGATTTCTATGATTTGGAATCTTTGCTATTCTCCATATTTTGCTTCCCATCAGTCTCAGCAGATACCTATGCTTGATTTACTCAAACTATTGATTCTAACCCCCATTTCATCGTGTTGACATCTGCACAAATAAACTCCATAGATCAGACATGGATTCAAATCTACAGAAGCATACCTAATCCCTGAGAAAAACCATCTTGCCTCTAGAGAGCTAAAGAGCAAAACTAGGCTTCAACAGATCTGAAACAACTAGGGGATAATGTTTGCCCAGTACTAATAAAAAGGAACAAAACTTCAGTGGACTTTTAATCTGGCAAACAGTTAGACAGAGAGAATCTTGTACCATCATCCCATTGAAGCTACAGAAGGTATTATTCTGGTTCAAAAATACTCAACAGTTCTCCAGCACAAACACAACTGCAGATCTGTGTCAGTACTGACGCAGCAGTTCAGATTTCCACCAGCACAGCCTGCCTCAAACCTCTTGTATCCCCTTGCAATACAGGGACACAAATTGTACTTTCTGAAGAAACCTGCACCCAGGTTAAGCTGCAGTGACCTGCCTACTGGAATTTTGTTTATTCTACCCATTATCAACAAGTTAATCATTTGAAGGAGAAAGCGAAGCTAAAATTCAAGTGTTTCTCCTCTGGAACTGCCAGTATAAAATGTAAACAATCTGCATGCTATCTCCAGCCATTCCTTGAGCTTAACTAAGCAGTTACACCACTTCTATAGACACAGAACACTAAGATGGGGATTGGGACAACTTGGCTATTCAATGGCTGTCATAGTCAAACCTGTAAATCAATGAGATGGGAGTTTTGTGTAAAATTTGGTAAATTGTGATTCCACTCGTCTGAAAGAGAAAAAAAAATACTTTGCCTCAAGCAACAAGATGTGAAGGCCTAAGTTCTAGGGCACTCAATTTAGTTTCTGCATTTTTATTTGCTTATTTGCCTGTACCCTTCCTCACCTTCATTCTACAGCTCTGAGCCACAGACATCAGCAGCTACTCATGCTGTACTTCAAGTCAATGCAGGTGAAACTCATATGTATGAGCTCCCAGTAGTGCTTGGCTGAAAAAACAGTTCACTGTGAGATGTGCAACTTCAGTGAGTGAAGGTAGCTCATTAAACTAGAGCAAACTGTATCAATCATTGTGGCATTTGCTCTCCTGGCACAGTATTATTGTGGACTAAGGTTGAGTGGACTGGGTTAAACAATTCCTTAATGTGGCTTAAAAAACACCAAACACAAATCACTTCCGAAGAGACTTCTGATGATAATACAAAACTCTTTTGAGATGATGTCACTTAGAACTCTTAATTCTCAAATACCAGAAAAACAAGCTCTTCAGTTGTAAAGTACAGATTGAATTTAAAGAGGCGGGGGGGTGAAGGGGTGGGGAAAGCTAGCACAAAAAGTACTCTGTGGATAGCTAAGTAAGCAAAGAATGTACATGTGTGAGTTTGGGCAGGAAGAAAAATTATGTCCTCCCACTGATTCAGCTGAGCTCAGTAATGACTAGAGTTCCATCACCTCTTGCTCATGGCCACAAGCAACCCTGTAGGCTAGCGTTCATTAATTTCTCTGGATTCCAAAATGACGAGCAGAAGATTTTCTCTTAAAAATAAAGCCAGACTTCTATGTACTTGGATAAGAGGCAACTCTGAAGGAGTGGAAGGACACAGCAGTTTCTGAGCAAGCTTGCAAACAGCAACAAGAGTGACAAGACTCTTGACAACATCACAATCACATCAGTGGATTCAAATGCAACATATTTCTTTTAAAAATACATGCTTAGCTATTGCCTCATTTTTCCACTGCAAAATAAAAACATGGTACTACCCAGGCATGTGTAATGCAGTACAGAAAGGGCATAGAGGTCCATTTCTTGTTGTCATCTTACTCCAATGGCATATTATTGTATTAACCCCTTGAAGGAGTATTATTTGCATATTTTCACAGGAAAAAAAATTAAAAAATGCAACAAGACCAAAGAGATTTTCAAGTTCCTTGGACAGATCTACCACTTCCAGGTTTTCTCTCTCCCCCATAAGAAATGACCACAACCCTACATTCCTTTTACATGTATTTTCCCCACGGCTGGAACTAAATTCCCAGTTCAAGGCTTTTAAAGCCACTACTTTCACAGTGGTAACCGTGAAGAAGGAAGAAGTGCCACTGCTTGCTATCAGTCTTTCATGACTGGCGTTTATTATATAAAGCTTTCTAGATTAAGTTGAACTCCAGTCTTTTTGCAACTTCAAGAACCATTCTGTCCTGCAAGTACAGTAACCAAATACTGCACCCTGTTCTCCCCTGGACAGCTCTGATGAATACAATGTTATCATTTACATCTTAGTTGAAATAACCCCGTTTACTTGCAAAAGTTGCTTTGCAACATTCAGTCCTTTCCTAATTAAGATTATCCTGAGTTCACAAGCATGGACAGACCACAGGCTGCTTTCCCTGGCAAAGCCAGTTGACAGAATCTATGAACACTGTCCTCCAGAATCAGTAGGGGAAGCCTCCTCTCATGGAGCTCAGCTAGAAGTGTAAAATGACTCTTACTCAGCATAGATAAACTCTCAGTAATCCCAGCACACTGATGAACGGACTGTGTTACAACACAAGACCTGAGACTTCCACTCTGAAAGCCAGAGAGACTGAACAAATCAGATTTGCTCCACTGGCCTGCAGACATTTTCCCTGCTACCCCCGAGATTTCCAGCACGGCCTCTTTGCTTTACTGCAAATCAATTATTTCACATTAGGATCTTTTTGTCTTTATTACAAATAAGTTGTTTCATGCTACCCAGTACCTACAGCTATGAACAGCGAAGTCCTACAAAGGAGACAGCTTTGTAGTAACTTCCTGAAAACCACACAACTTCCTTCTGCACACCCAGTAGCTGCAAATTAGGTAATTAACAGAGAGGGGTTTTTTCCACGAATGTACATCCAAAGCCACACAGTCCAGGTTCTCAGCTCTGCCCCTTTACACAAGCAGCACTGTAATGAGAATTGGTACCTTTCCTTCCCTCCACCCACTCCTTCCCCTAACTTTGCCTCAAATGAAGATGAACAAGATAAAGCTACAAACTGTCATGAAAACCTCCAATACTTGATTTTGGTGATTCACTTAACTCTTAAGAGCTGCTCGCTGTTTTCACTAAAACAAACTGGAGGTCAGCCTACTGACAAGCGTTAAGAGGGCCCATTGGGAGAACTGCCATCCCAGGCAGTTTTGCTGGTTTAAAATGTGGTGGGAGCCAGAGACCAAGCTGTCATTCTAGATCCAGCCTGAGGCACTGACTCCACAGCGTGGGATTGGATTACACTTCCACACCCCATGCATTACCTGTTTTGTAGGTATACAGTTTCAGTTTCCAGGACTTTCAGTTTAATGCCCTTGAAGATGCCAAATCCCTTTTTCTTTCAGGTATCTTAATCTTGTGTTTGAGTGGAGGCACACAGCAACAAAATAGCAACTGAATCAAAAGTTAACCAATCTGAGTTTAGCGAGGAATATACTTTTCCCCAATACACGTAGCACACTGAGACTAAGCAAACATAAACAGTCATGTTAGAAGAAATCTCCCTTATCTCACTGGATGACCAAATCTGACATCTGAAACGAGCATTACGTGAAAACTTTACCATCCACACAACAGCAGCAAAATCTACTGGTAATCACAGACATGGCTGCCATGCGCCGAAGGACTGGAAAAAATCCCTTTTCTTCTTTTCAAGATGACAAAGAGTCAGTGTTACTGTTTAGAGACCTAAAGCATGTATGTCTGGCTTTGTATTAGTTTTAAATAAGCAGGCAGGTGAAGGATTCCACTGCTAGGTTCCTTCATTTGCCATAAAACTCGTAAGGTAGCTATGTCAGTTATTCATTATTCAACTGTGTAATCCAGCAATATAAGCATTACTTTCCTACACTCTTCAAATGCTGATTTTAGAAACACAACATTATCAATAGTCTGAGAGGGTAATCCCCACCACCACTCAAAAGAAAGAGAGGAGGTATCACTTAAAAACTTCATAATACTGAGTGAGAGTTATTAAGACTACATGCAAGGTTCACCAAATCAACAGGGCAGAGGTGAGAAATACTACAGTGAATTGAATTGCTTGTGCCTGAATTCAAAGAAAGGCTGTGGCCAAAGTTCACAAACCCAGGATGGATACCTTTAATTAAACACTAATCTACCTGGAGATATCTCTGTGATTTACATAAAGAACCACATTCTCACATTATTCAGTCACAGAAACAATGTTTATTTTACAACATAAGCTTTAAGGGAACACTGAAGCTGTTAAGTGCATGGTTCTGTGCCCGTTTTGTCTGGTTTCTTTGAGGATATAGTTGCAGAACTGCTGGAAAGCTGGCGATCAAAGTAAAAAGTAACTCAAGTACAAAATAAGCTTCTATAAACCTGTGTAAATTGTATTTGAAGAGAACAGTATGTAGCAAAATTCCTGTACGCTATAATGGGGGAGCAGACTAGAGGATGTTAAAAGAAGTTAAAAGGGGCATTTCAAAGTCATTTGTATTTGCTCTGTACTACTACTACGCAACAGCACCTCAAGACCCTGCAATAGTGGATGCTACACAGACACTTAACTGCAGGCCTCACCCCAAAGACAAGAGGAGGAAAGGAAGTTAAAATATTTGGTAAAAAAGCAGTGAATACAATCCACATCAGAGGAAAGAAAATATCAGAAGCACATGGCTATAAAGATCACTGCAGGCTTTTAATATCTCCAGACTTAAAAAATAAGAAATAAAAAAAAAAAAAAAAAAAAAGAATCCTTGTCAAACATTTTCATT
>JAAGNO010026225.1:0-11641 GCA_033439905.1 Ceryle rudis
CACAAGTGGTGTTCCTCAGGGCTCAGTGCTGGAGCCTGTTCTGTTTAACATCTTTAGTGGTGATCCTGCTGAGGAGAGGGAACACACTCTCAGTAAGTTTGCAGATGACACCAAGTTGGGTGGGTGTGTTGATCTGCTTGAGGGTGGGGAGGATTTTCAGAGGTACCTGGACAGGCTGGATCAATGGGCTGAGGCCAATCATTTGGGCTTCAACGAGGCCAAGTGCAGAGTCCTGATCCTGGGCCACAACAACCCCCAGGAAACACTACAGGCTTGGGGAGGAGTGGCTGGAAATCTGCTCAGCAGAAAGGGACCTGGGGGGTGCTAATGCACAGCTGGCTGAACATGAGCCAGCAGTGTGCCCAGATGGCCAAGAAGGCCAACAGCATCCTGGCCTGTATTAGAAATAGCATGGCCAGCAGGACTAGGGAAGTGATCATCCCCCTGTACTCAGCACTGGTGAGGCCACACCCTGAGTACTGCGTTCAGTTTTGGGCATCTCAACATAAGAGGGACATTGAGGTGCTGGAGTGGGTCCAGAGAAGGGCCCACAAGTCTTAGGAGAAGGAGCTGAGGGAACTGGGGCTGTTTAGTCTGGAGAAAAGGAGGCTGAGGGGAGATCTCATTCTCTACAACTATCTGAAAGACATGGTAGAGAGGTGGGTTCTGGTCTCTTCTTACAAGTAACTAGTGACGGAACAAGAGGGAATGGCCTCAAGCTGTACCAGGGGAGGTTTAGACTGGACATTAGTAAGAATTTATTCACTGAACGGATTGTCAGACACTGGAACAGGCTGCCCAGGGAGGTGGTTGAGTTGCCATCCCTGGCTGTGTTTAAAAGCCATATAGATACAGTGATTGGGGATATGGCTTGGTGGTGGACTTGGTAGAGTGGGGTTAATGGTTGGACTCGATGATCTTAAAGGTTTTTTCCAACCTTGATGATTCTATGATTCTAAGTAAGTAGCTTCAATCAGACTCGAATAGCTCACTGCAGTAACAGTGGCTCTCTTTGCCCAGGATAAATCTACCATGCAGCCAAATGCCACTCGCCTCAGGCTGCCAGATGTTTTTGGCAATGATCCACTTGTGCAATTAGAAGGTGGACAGATGGGAACCAGAGGTGGTGTTTGTGCTATACTGTCCACTGCCTGCATCTGGTGTCCAACTGCACAAAGCCAGCCCATGGAGCCTGACAGCTCAATGGGAAGCGAGCAGAGATTTGGGGGGAGATCAAGGGCAGGATGATAAATAAGGTGCCAGCACCAAGGTCTCTGGCCTTTAGGCTGGGGCACTCAGAGGTGACCATCCCCCCAGCTCTGCATAAAACACCTCTCTTTGCTGTAGAGTGATGAGGCCCTATCAACACATTTCCTGTCCTGGCTTGCTGCTGCTTCTCTAAAACCTCTGCATGGGATATTGACTGAGTGCAAACAAGAGAAGCAATGTCTTTGTCCTCTTCATATATCTGCTAGTCACTCTAGCACCACTGCCATAAAAACCAGGCTGATGGATCTGATACCTGACTTCAGCAGAGACTCACTGCTAGAAAACCCAGACCTTCTCAACATGATAGTCATAGGAATTTCACACCTAGACGAGTTATTCAGGACCAGGTTTCACACATGCAGTGGCAGAAAAGGTGTCACAGCAACCTATCTTAAAGTGCAAATCTTATCAGTATAACAACTTCATACTAAGTGTTGCTTTGCACAATCATCTTTTGGTTGAGATTTCATTGTTTTCCTGCTCTTTTGTCCCATTATGTATCTACTTCTGTTGTATAACAGGAGAATTTCGGCTTAGGGGCCACATTATACACAAGTAAGTTACCAGTAAGACACCATCTTTGTGTCTTTTTGAGATTCAAGTTTTAGCAAAATGTGCATATTGAAAAAAATAATCACAGCATTGCAGTGGAACTACCTATGATTTTTTTGAGTTCTCTAATTCTAACTCATATGAACTGTAGGAAAAACGTTAGAAAAGTGTGTCACATTGTCTAGTTCCCAAAGTGAGATAAAGTGAGAGCAGTTCTTTGCAGCCCGAACGTAGCTTAAACCTTGATCCTTCTGTCTCAGCCCTGAAAAAGAATTTGTTGCCTGAAAATTTGTTTGTCTTTTTAGTTGGTCCAATGAAAACGCATCTGTGCCTAAGAATCTTGGCTTGCTCGATGTCTTCAGCAGTCACACTGCAAAAACATTACTGCTGGAGCCCCATACAGCCATCACTATTCAATTGGCAGGCAGGTCTCAGTTTATTCCTGTCACTCACAAACCATTATAAAGCAGCATTCTCCAAGAGTCAGATCTGCTTGTGGGGCATGTAAATACTGTTTTTCCTTCCACTGATGTCAATACAAACAAGGATAGAGGTAGGATGTTATGAGATGCTAAGTTCTTAAAATATGCTCTGAATTATTTCTATTTTAGGAGCTGTTTTGCTTTGGAGGATGAAAGGTCTGTTCACTTAATATGAGGAACAAGGCCTGTCTCAGAGATGTGGAAGAACATCTATTCATCCGAACGCTTAGCTATTTCAGGAATAATCTGTAAATTATTTTAAGAGTTTGTTTAAACTGTTGTTAGCTATACCTGGCAGATTTCTGTCAAATGCCTTATTGTTTCTTTAGACTTCTTCATTCCTGAAAGGAAATTTGTTGGGGGATAGGACTTGTCACTTCTCCTGTTGAAACGGTTCTACTTTGTATACTTACACATTCACTGGGAATGGGACTAACATCCCACCCTTCTCAGAAGGGTTACTGTACCACCAAACTAGAGCTTTGTTTTTTCTCTCAGGGAGAGGAGAGGAGAATTAGACTGAAGGCATGCACAGACTTCTTCAGGACCTGTTGTCACAGCGTGAAGGGCTTCTGTGAAAGACAGGTTTACTTGGGAATCCACAGCCTGGAAAAACTTCATTTCCATCAACTGGAAAACATTCAATTCATCTTCTGAATATGCAAAAGTAAGGTTACCCTAATGGCCTCTTGCTGTTTTAAGCAGTGATCCTAAGATCTATTCCCATCTATTGCCATGGATAATGAAGGGCTTTTAGAAATTATCTGTAACAGTAACTCTTCCTTGCAACGATTCAGTAAGCTGTTATTTAACTGGTAGCCAACCTAACGTCGGACACATAGTTAAGGTTTGTTTGCTTTGACAGTTCTGGATTTCTCTTTTCTGGACTTAAAATCTGGATTTGAAAAGTCAAAGAAAGACACTGTTTTTCTCCAGTATCAAGTGTTTCAGTCTGTTGGTTGGGGTTTTGGGGGTTTATAGATTTTTTTTTTTTTTACAGAATTTAACCATCATTTTTAACAAACAATACAGGTTTTCTATTTTCAGTTGTGTTTTTTACACATGTGCTTCTAAACCTGTTAAGCTTGCATTCACATTTTGATGGTGTTTAGACTGACTTCATCCCTTCTAGGGATATGTGTAACTTTAATATGGCCCATGATTTTACAAATAGATTCATATTTTGAGGGTAATTCAAACATCAAACTGAACCAAAATAGACAAACTGGGATTAGAAGTGAAACTACCCAAATCTGAATGGCAGATTTAACCCATGAAGTACCTGAAGTATTCTGAAATGGAATTAAATTGTCAGAATAAACTTTAAACACAAGGATGCAGTAAGATCAAAAGTCCTATTCAGAAAACTTTGCGTTGGGATCAGACCTCTGATCTTTTTTTTTTTTTTTTTTTTTTTACAGCTATAAGCTTTTGGTATAAGTCTTGCATTAGAGCTTGGCTGGGAATGTATGGTGGAGTCTTCTCCTACATTACGGAATATGGAGAAGTCATACTACAGTTATGAATTCATAAATTAAAATCCAGGACAGGTCAGAGTCGTGATGAAGATACAATGAGCTTAGAATCCCTTTGGTTTAATTATCATTTGCATTTCACTTATATTTAAAGCAGATGATTGAATAATGATACTTAAGAAGAGACTCTAGGGTTAAAAAAACCCAAACAATAAACCAGAAAATTATTAAGGCATCCACAGAAGCACACTTTCACATGGGAAAAAGCTGCAGCCTTGATAACCAAGAGTAGGTCCAGCAAATATTTTAGGCATATTTAGGGTGATGTCAAGGCAGAGAAAAGTGTCAGCAGAGCTTAAGAGGCTAAGAAACAAGAGCTCTGAAAACACAGTTGGAAAGCTGAATACAGAGACGCTGTGCTGGAGAGGCAGTATAATAATAATGATCTATCAGTGACACTTATAACTCAGGTTCCAATAAAACTGTTCCTCTCATTCCCTTTCAAGAATCTATATACCTAGCATCACACACCTGCATCTATACCTTTTTACAGCAAAGGATTCCATACTATTTGCCATTGTGAGGAATAATTATTATCAGTGCACTGCAGTACACCTGGAAATATGAGGGAATGCTGTCTCAGCATTCACCTTAGGCAAAGCACTGCACCCCTTCTAAGAATGGTAGTGTACATAAAAGAGGAACACAAGAGCCTGACTGGTCTTTCATACACACTGAAAAGCTAGGCATGATTTTTTTGAAGTGGAAGGATTTATAGCGATACATTGCTCCAGCTGCACGATGGGTAACAATAGAAATTTAAATAAATGCTTATCAATCCTTGCAAATTCTCTGATTCCTTATTCAAAGATGCTACACATCCACCAGAAAATGTTACATGGTAGAGGCAGGAACTCTTGTTTCCTTTCCTTTCCTGCAAGGATTAAAAAGAAACTTGACTGTAATCTCAAGAATGAGCTCAGAGACCAGTCTTAGAACCTGGAATGACTTTTCTCCTCTCAAAGTACCCTTTCAATAAGTGAGCTGAAGCATTTAAACATAAATACTCTCTTGAAACAGTTGCCTATGCTCAACTGTCCACCTCCAAACTGAAGTTAAGTATAGTTTAGAAGCACTGAAATTAAGTAATATTACTGACTCAATCTGGCTTTTATTTTGTTTGGTGGATATATGAAATTTCCTCAGAGACCATTAAAACCAAAATAGTCTGAGACTCTTGGAAAGATTCAAACAAGTAACTCCTGGGATACAAAAATGATAAACTGCTGCTTGATTCTGGCCTTGCACCTTTGAGTCCTGAAGTACTACAAGACTGCCGCTGAGTTAGAATTGCAAAGAGGTTTCATGCAATTGTTTCCATATCACACTAAAAACGCTGAAGCATTTTTCTACCGAGCAGGTATCTAATTCCAGCCTATATTGCCACTTCTTTAATGTCTGACAGTGTTTAGATTACTTTTGCATTTTCTAAACAAAAATGCTACTTTCTGGAAACCTCCATTCTTTTAGCGTCAATATGATGCTGTACCTGAAAATGTCTGTACCAAAATGTTAGCTCACAAATACTTCAGCTCTCTCAACTTGATCTAATCTGCCTGTCAAAGAAAGGGTCTTTTCCCTGTTCTATATTTTCATCTTTAAGGAAGGAAGTCCTTCAGATGTAGAGCCCCATTTTATGATTCAGGTATGGCTGTTGAGCTGCTCAGTTGTTAGGGCCTCCAAATCAAGAAAACAAGTGCAGGAATTATTACATCTGATGGCAATTTGCTTTTATTCTCCCATTTCTTCTTGCATGGGCTATCATATAATTTGCACATTTTGTAAAGATTTCATTCTCTACTGTCCCCTTTCCAAACAGCTTAAGGCATTTTGAAAGCATATAATGAATTCTCTTATCAGTAAAAGTAGTAGAACACTATTTAAGTTGGCTGAACTAAAATTCTTCACAACAATTCTCTTCCTAAGAACATTTGCAGTAAATAAATTAGATCAAACTATTCTCCTTTTTATGCATAGTATTACAAACAACAGTAGAGGGAAATTCAAGAAAAGCAAGAGTGTACTGGCATGAAATAGTTTCTCACAAAGCTTAGTTCTGATTTCCAATCTGTGTTGCTGATAACAGTAAAATTAAATAAATATAATATGTGAAACAGCACCAGGAGGCTCAGGTCCCAGGTATCACCTGTGCAATAGCTCTATGCCTCTTGATGCTCTTTAAAAATATCTCTATTTTTCACCTACAGCATTCAGAATATATATATAAATAACCTGAAGCTGAATGCTTTAATACAAACCTACTTATTTATAGAGGATGCAATTTTTTCTCTTCCTTGAATACAAAAGAATTAAAGTACACAGACACAAAAAAAAGGCATCTTCTTTGCCCATGGTTTTCTTTTTGACAGTGTTCTTCCTAAAAGTACACTTTAAGCCTGCAAGAGACTTCTCTGGAGCAGCCTTGATGCCTTTTCCAGCTTTTCTTTCTCTGCTTCTGCATGTACAGTTCCTGACAGTCTCTCACTGCACAGTCGTAACTTTTGTGTGTATTCACCTGTACTTCTACCTTAAGACTCCAGCGTCTGCCTTGCAGACAAGTTGAAGAGAAGATGGCTGTGATCATCATCACTTTGTTAACACCAGTCAGCGTGTCACGTTACGTGGCAGTGACTCCCCACTCTGGCTCACTTTCTTTGTTCAAGTCAGAGCTGAGCTTAAAAGTCTTTGGTGGTGGTGGTTGGTTTGGAGGGGAGAGGATGCTGTAGTGCTGTAGGTTATTCAGAATACCAGCTCTTTTCATTTCTCAATCTATAAACCAGACTCTGCTTTAAGTCTCCAGAAATTTGTTCCTATACACAGATGAACTAGTCTGGTCTTTATCTGAGGACAGTGGATCCAAGGATGATTTTTCTTTTTGTTTTATATATCACTCATAAAAGTAATTCTATTTTGTATCCAGAAACAGAAAGTATATTTTTTCCCATTTTAATGACATAATTTTCTAACTCCTCTCATATTTCCTTCCTTGAGCACAAGTGTAATTAATGGTCTCATGTTTCTTTCCTGCATCTGCCAAAGCAAAAAGAACCTGCTTTGGAATTTCCTTTCATAATATTGTCTACTTGAATACTTGCTGATTTAGATTACATTGAGCCTGGGGTAATGACTGACTGAGTAGCTGATCTTTGCTTTTATAGCTCTCTAGATAAGAACAACATTTACTGACACTTGATGATGCCCTACCCCATGCTGGGGCCTGGAAGCTGTCCTGCAGAAACTGCTTTGCTCCTCTGTCTGCTGCTGCAAGATTCAGCCATGGGACTGCCCAGTCACAGGTGCCTGCAGGCAAATCAGGGGTTCTGCCTTTTTAAATTCATGGCCTTCTCCTCTGTAGTTTATGTTCCTGTTCATTTTACCTACTGAGTATTTTCCTTGGACCAACATGGTTAAAATGCAAAAATATTCTTTTAGAATGCATTTGTCTGATCGGTACTTTAGCAGTTTCTCCACCTGCTGTGTGATATGGTCGTTGTAAGTGCACGTTCTTCGTTAATGGACCCTGGGGTGCTTCACTGGAAATGCTGAAACAATCCTTTAGAAGGCTTGTACTATGATGGAGTATCTGTTCACAACAATATGAATGTTTCAAGCATCCTGCTTGATAACAGACACTCTGGTTAATAATTATTAGATAGATCTCTTTGGCTACAGAAATACTTGTAATTTAGCAGTAGCTATCCAATTTGTTCTTGTATATTGTGATGAAAAACAATTCAACTAATGATACATCAGCACCACTCTCAATATTTTCTTATGCTGCCAAATAAGCAATTGACTTTGAACAATAGGGGGCAAAACATTTAAAAAAAAATAATAATTGAATACCAGCTTGTATTTCTATAAAGAGAAGAGGCAAGTAGAAACTGATGTCAGAATTGTTCAAGCTGACAAATGGAAGGACCAGAAGGTAATTTAGAAAAGCCATGCTGAAAAACAGTACTACTTTTATGATTACTGCATCACATCTGGTCTCTCTGCTAAATGATATTATGAAGTTTTGCAAGTCTATTTGATATGTTGTTACTTGAGGTAAAATCAGCTAAGAGGCCAACAAAAAAAATAATTATAAAATATTGTAAGCTCAGTTCCTAAGAAGTTCCTAATACGGTCAATACGGCATTTACACTGTCAATACTGCATTTACACTGTCAATACTGCATTTACACTTGGTATCTCAGTATCAAAAGAAAACAAGGGAGGGAGATGTCTGTGACTCATCACAGCCATTTTTTTTATAAAGCCAGAAACCACACTGACATTTAATAAATGAACCAAAAGCGACGCCTGAAATAGAAAAAGAGAGAAGAGTGGGGACTCCAGCCCGGGGGAGGGTGGAGGGTCTGCAAGTTTTCCAGTGACAACTCTTGTGTGGTTTTTTTTATTTCTATAAAGAGGCAGATTAAATTAAAGGCATAACATGGACAAATACTGGTTTACAGACCAAAGCAAATTTGGGAATCCTAGGGACTGGGTGGGTACATCAGTTTATAAGAGTCATTTTAGACGCTAGGATTATCAAGAATTATCCACTTCAGCCGTTCTCTCATTTTCAGGCGGACAAGGTCACACTTGCCAGACATTCATTAGGAATTTTTTCTCTTGTTAGCTTTGTGTACAAAATATCTTTCTTCAGTGACTGATGGGGGAAGTACTCACCAGCATCACAAGCTTAGTCCAAGAGAGCTAGCAGCATCTGATGAGTTGTCACTCAGGCTGGGCATTTCTGCTAGACCACTGCAGGAGGCGATGTCACCCTAGGGCGGATGGCTTTTTAAATAATTTTTATGCCACCAGATCTGTATTTTAAATGTTAAATAGTTTATCAACAAAGATTCATCATTCTAAAACTGTAGTTGGCATGCCTCGGGGACACATGTAACAGAAAATAGTTTTTGCTCTACCTTCTAAAAGAAACTACATTAGAATAGAAAGAGAAGTTACTTGTGTTGCAAAGTCAACTGTCAGAAGTTCAACATTTTTTGTGCCCATAATACAGAGTCTTTGCTTATGCAGCTCTGTAGTGGTTTTGTCACATAACCTATGCATCATTTATGCAAAGAATACATACACAGGGCAGCATAATTAAGATTGCATGAGAAGCGGTACATCTGCCAGCTTTTGGTTTTGAGCTTAAAACTTCTATAGCTTAATTTATATTAATTTCCTACATGCGATTCCTAACTGTGCATTTCATGGTTTTATCCCACAAAGACAGGGACTCTAACATGCTGATTGAGCAGCTTCTTGACTTCAAAAATGAAGTATCTTCAATTTATGAAAGGGTTTTTTTTTTTAATTTGGTTCCCTGTTCCCCGGTCTCCCCAACAGCAGGGGACTGAGCGTGGTGAAGAAGAAAGGTCCCTCCCTTTTCTGTGTTCCTGACAGATATTAATTTAGCCCAAGATTAATGTCAATGCTAACACCTTTATTTACCTGCCTTTTACTTTTCTCTTCCTTCTGCAGCCATCAGTGGAAACCAGTCACGTGTTTGGTGTAGTTCACGGATGAATTCTCTCTAGCAACATCATTTACATTTGGTAAGAACAGTTTAATTTAGATTGAGTGCGTTGTTTGTGGTCTGTAATTCAGAGTGTTCCTGCACAGCCGATGCCTGGGAGTGATGCTGCTATTGTTACCAATATAGCAAAGGTGGAGGAGCCTGGCTGCACATGCTGTGTGCAGGGGTGTGTGGCTTTCCCGGCAGCCTGTTCTCTGCCTTCATTTGCTCATTAGACATGAATTATTCTTTTGCTGAACAGATCCATAGATATTGGGTGGTAATGCAGAACCTATTATCACATTAACTGTTCAGAAGTTTAAAACTACCTTTGAAAAAGGTTAAAAGTCTGCAGCGACCACATGTAAAAGACTTTGAACATGTAATCCATGAGAACTAACAGCCTTTCTCAGTGGGTTTGCGTGGAGGCCAGCTCTTCAGTTATCCTGAAATGCTTTCATGTTTTTAAATAGTGGGTCTTCTCTAGACTTCAAAAATCAGAGAGGAGCAGCAAGGAACATGTGTGTCTGTGGTGTGAGGATTACACAACTCTCTTTTGTATACAGTGACTTCCATATCTAGCAATTTTTAACATTATCTTTGTGACTAAAACCAGTATACCTAATGGTAGTGGTTACACTTTTGGCTGCCACCTAGCATCTTGTTGGTCATCGAGTGAGTAAAAGTCAGCATTTAGCTTTCTCATATCCCATTTCTGTCACTTCAAATCAGTCCAAAACACTACTGCAAATATAATCTCTACTCTGACCACGTTAGATCTCTGTTTCTACTGCCCCCTTTTTGTGGACTGGGCTCCTTGCCCTGATCCTTCACCAAGCCTTTTGCCTAGATGTGTCCTGTTCCTTCCTCCAGCCCCACTGGGGAAAGCGGGACTGCCCCTCCTCAGGGCTGCAGGCCAGGCACTCACAGAATCACAGAGTCATAGAATCATAGGGGTTGGAATGACCTCTGGAAATCATCTGGTCCACCCCCCTTGCCAAAGCAGATTCACCTAGAACAGATTGCACAGAACCCTGTCCAGGCAGGTTTTGAAAGTGTCCAGAGAAGGAGACTGAACGACCTCTCTGGGCAGCCTGTTCCAGGCTCTGTCACCCTTACGGTAAAGAAATTTCTCCTTATGTTTAAGTGGAACTTCCCTGTATTCCAGTTTGTGTCCATTGCCCCTTGTCCTATCACAGGGCACTGCTGAAAAGGGACTGGTCCCATCCTCTTGACACCCACCATTGAGATATTTATAAACATTGATAAGATCCCCTCTCAGTCTTCTCCAGACTAAACAGACCCAGCACTGTGAAGAGTACAGGTATTACATCTGCTAAATTGGCTAAATTGGAGCATCAACTTTGTGTTTAATTGTCAGGGCATCCTCTCCAATTGCCAGCACTTCTTTAAAGCCTTGGGAGTGGGACTGCCCCCTTTTGTATTTTGCAAGAATAGGAATGTTAAGTACTTAATAAATAAGCTAAAATAATAGGTTTATGTTCTGCCTTGCACGCAGCAGAATTTCTGTTTAGTTCCTCCTGTCTTTGCTTCAGTTGGCTGTGTGAACACTGCTACAGATTTACCGTCTTCTGCAAGAGGTGTGTACTGGAAGAAGCACTTAAAGCAAGAAGAAGGGCACGTGCTTCTTAAACAATCCTGAAAAGATAAACTGTCATTTATTGCCACGATAATCTGTATGTCATCATCTAACAGCACTAACAACGTGGTTTCTGTGACCATGTTTTTAAATGACAAGTTTTCTTGTGTTCAGTAAGAATGCTGAGTTAATTTTTCATTTCTTTTCCCAGTCAAACAACTTTGGCCCAAATCCTACAAATACAGAAGTACTGGGTTTGTTTACTGTGAGCTCTGCCACAGCCCTTTAAAAAGTATTTTCACAGCCAAAGTAAAAAGGCTACTAAAATGGGTCACGATTACCAGTTGGTAAACAAAATGAAGCATTTTACGTTTACTTTAGAATATTAAAAAAGAATACATTTTAAAATAGCATTACTGTTTTTCAAGCATTGGTGAAGCCGCACACAACTGCACAAATGGTGACACTGAGCTCATTCATGATCAGCACAAACACCCCCACTGTGCCACCTGAGGAAAGGGAGCTGGGCAACGCAGGAGGCTGTGGGCTTCGGGGCGATCCCGCGGACGGGGCAATCCTGCTCCGTCGCTACGCGCTCTATCAGCCCCTGCGTGCGCAAAATGCGCGATGCTGGGGATGCCCCCGGCGCCGAGACCGCACCCCCCCGGCCCCCCCCCCCGAGGAG